>QEOT01123525.1:28911-57177 GCA_003123785.1 Pterocarya stenoptera
TTTTTTTTTTTTTTTTTATAGGGTAGTTATATGTTTTTGTTGAGAAGAAAAATAAACTTTCTGAATGCTCTTGATTTTTGGAAGTGACTCGTTTTGTTTTCCTCGTTTTCGGGATATAACATTAGCCATTGTTTTGATTGAGATAGCATCTCAACTCATCTAATTTAATTATTATAATTTTTTCATATTTTTATAAAAAAATATAATAAATAACTCAATTTTTTTCAATTTTAAAACATAAATAATATTATAACAATATTTTATTCAACTTTTAATTTTCATCTCATTTTAACTAGGGGTGATATCGGTCCAGTTCAGTCTTAGGCTGTTTTGTGGATCGGGTCAGACATATTCGGTCCAGAGATTTTCAACCCTAGACCGGACCAATGCAGCTGCTTAAAAATATATATCGATCCTTGCAATTGGCTAGTCTTGGCAAGCTACCTCCTATTGATTTAGCTAGAATATTTTGATGACAAATTACAGCAATCATTAATGTTAATTTGTAAATCACTTTAATTAACACAATTTACTAATTCTCAATATTCAAACTTGGAGAAGCAACATCTATACAACACAATAACACATCCACCCCACATAATCGATCCAAAGGACCACAACACACAAAAAAATTCTTCAATTATTCCAAAATTCTTCAAAGTCAATAACATTTGAACAAATCGGAGAGAGAGAGAGAGAGAGAGTATTGACTACCGAGTGCCTGCGAGCCTATTGCGACGGAGGGGACGGAGGGTGTGTTAGGGAGCCCGGTCTTGTCCCTAAACGCTAAGGTCCACGAGCTTGCTTTGGGTGATTATGATGACCGAGTGTCCTTGCCAACTTGCTTGGCCTTCAACTTCCGTGGCAATGGAATGTTCTTAGGTTGATAAAGGTTTTGTGTTTAGTGATGGAAATGATGATAATGATAAGTTCGGATGATCTATATACTATATTAATAATTTAATAGCGATATTAATACTATATAATAATAAATGGTCATAGTTTCATAAACTCATAGTTATATTAATAATTTAATACTATATAATATTATAATATATTGACAGTAGACTTATAATGATTTAATTATAATTTATAATTATAGTTATAGACTATAGTGATTTAGTTTAGTTACACTAATACTCTGATACCATATCACTATATGATACTATTAACTATAGTCATATGGTAATACTAATACTAATATTTATACTAATACTAATATAGATTATAGTTATAACTTATACGTATATAATTTATACTAATATATTATATAGTTATATTAATTCACTATAACTAATACCTATGCTAAATCATTATAACTTATATATAATATAGTTATAATAAATCACTATAATAGAGTATAACTAATATAACTATTACTATAACTATATAATAGTATTAGTATAAAGTATTAGACTATTAGTAATATAGTATAGCTATATATTAGTTAATATTAGTATAAATATAATTGTATAAGTATAACTATAGTCTATACTTAATTATAATATAGTATAATTATATATACAAATTATAAAATATATATAAAAATATATAACTTATACTTGATTATAGGAAAATTCTTAGAATTAAACGATTGAAGAGCGAAGATAGGATAAGAAACATATGATTTGAAGATGGGTAAGGTGGCTAGAATTTGATCCTAAATGATAAGATGCATGAGAGTTGTTGAGAATTGAAAGTTTGACTAAGGCAATAGATGTATTTTGAATTTGGAGGGATTGGGAGGTGGAAGATGAGTTCGTAAGTTGTAGGAGATGATTTAGGGATTGGTAGGATTTGGAAAGGTGCATATGATTGAGGGAAGATTGAGTTTCGGTTTTGGTAAGTGAAGAAGGTCTTGAGTTGACTTGAGTGATCTTAGGGATTGAGAGATTTAAGGGATAAGAGATGAAATGGAATTTCCTAAGATCAAGGGATTGGATTTAGAGATGAGTCAAGGATTCCTAAGTGGTAGGAATTACCTCGTGTGACTCTAGGGTTTAGTTGGATAAAGTGTAGCTAAGGTTATGATTCCTAAAGTTGAGGAGATTCTTATGGAAGGTTAGGGTTTCTAGCTAAGGCAAAATATGTGTATAGAAAGATGGAGGCAATATGGGTTTCGACTAGGGCTTATGGAATGTGGAAGAAGGTTAATTTAAATAAGTGACCAATATGAAAATTATGGAATTGGCAATATGGAGGTTTAGGGTTTCGGCTAGGTCAATGTGGATTGATAGAGGCTAGTTATGAAAGTGTTTATTTATGGAAGGTGGGGCAAACACAAGGGCTAGCCGAAATGTGTACGTGGGATTGATCAAATGGTAAATGAAAAATGTTATGGCCAAAAAACACAATGAACTCACAAGAACAATGCACATAAAATAATAAGATCAAATGATAGGAAATGGAAAAGTAGGAACACTCAAGAACTTGAATGAACACAAAGATAACCAAAACAACTTTGATTCACGAATTTTACAAAGTTGCAAAGAAACAATATAGATTGAATCACACTTGTTTACGAATTTCAAGATGATGATCCTCTGCTAGAGATTCATGAATTTCACTCAAGTAGCCCAAGTGCTAAGCACCGAGAAGTGATATCAAGAACAATAGTTTACCAACTTAGGAAATTTTTGTCAAAAGATCCAAAGAAAATGTCTAAGGGTCATATTTATAGAGATTACAAAGTGAAAACTCACAAAAGGTCCCTTGAAAAATATTAATTAAAAATAAATAATAAATGAACTATAAAGGAATAAGATAGTAATGGATGAGCCAATGTGACCTGTGGCATGCTAAGGCCCATGGATGGGCCATGGTGACTCATGGGTAGCTCGGCCATGGGTTACTATTCTCGAGGTCCTGACAGGGTGGCCGAAGACGCCTTAGGGTTTTCACAGGAGGAGTTGGGGAGTTGAGGAAAAGTGAAAATGAATCTCACCCCACCCCCGGGGGGGGGGGAAGACGCCAGGCCTATTCCTAAAGTGGCGCCGTTTCAAGTGCGTAAATTGAAAAAAAAAAACCCTGGGTTGCGTGTTATTTGTTTGGCCTGCAATGACCAAAACAACGTAGTTTGGAACCCATTTTGAATCAAACGGCTCCATTTCTAGGATTGCAGCTCCCATGTGTTTTTTTTGTGTGATTCTTTTATCTTTTTAGCACATAAATGAATTAAAAAAATTTATTTAAATTAGTAAAATTAAAATTAAATAAACTATTTAATGTGGATTATTTAATCAAGACATTAAAAAATAATTAATGATAATTATATTTATAACGTTAAATGTTAATTGCTAATTTGTTACTAACTTAAAGTATGTAAATGACTCAAATTTAATGTATTATAAATATTATAATTTATGATTCTAATACTATAATGTCATTGTGTTTGTGTGTATATATATTATAATGATATAGTGATACTAATACTATATATTATATAATAATACATTATATAATAATACATTGATATAAATTATTACCAATACTATTATTACTATATACCATATTAATAATTTAATAGTGATATTAATACTATATAATAATAAATGGTCATAGTTTCATAGACTCATAGTTATATTAATAATTTAATACTATATAATATTATAATATATTGACAGCAGACTTATAGACTTATAGTGATTTAATTATAATTTATAATTATAGTTATAGACTATAGTGATTTAGTTTAGTTATACCAATACTCTAATACCATATCACTATATGATGCTATTAACTATAGTCATATAGTAATACTAATATAATATTTATACTAATACAGTAATACTAATACTAATATAGATTATAGTTATAACTTATACGTATATAACTTATACTAATATATTATATAGTTATATTAAATCACTATAACTTATACCCATACTAAATCATTATAACTTATACTCATATATAATAGAGTTATAATAAATAAGTATAATAAAGTATAACTAATATAACGACTAATATAACTATTATTATAACTATATAATAGTATTAATATAAAGTATTAGACTATTAGTAATATAATATAGCTATATATTAATAATATTAGTATAAGTATAACTATAGTCTATAGTCTATACTTAATTATAATATAGTATAATTATATATACAAATTATAAAAAATATATAAAAAATATATAAAAACTATTTACATTCGGTCTGGTCCAGTCTGAAAAACCTGCTGACCGTGGACCGAACTTAATGAATTCAGTCCTATAACATTTGGACCGGACCGGACCAGACCATGGCTAGTCCCTGTTCGATCCGGTCCGGTCGGTTTTCTCTGTCTGGACTAGTCGATGCTCACCCATAATCTCAACTAGGGGTGCACACGGTCCGGTCCGGTCCGGCGATGGACCGAAGGTTTTCGGTCTATCAATTGGACCGGACCAAACACCCAAGAAGACCGGATCGGACCGATAGCTATCGGTCTGGTTCGGTCCATTTGGTTGGCCTTTTTTTAAAAAAAAAAATTAATTAATAAAAAAAATTATTTACAATACTAAATTAAACTAAGTGATTTATTAATGTGGATTATGTAACAAACTCAATAAAAAAATATTTTACATGGTCAACGATAATAAATTAGATAAAAATTACATTATTGATGATGTTAATTATTACTTTATTACTAACTTAAAATATGTTAATGCATAATGAGCCATATACAACTTTTAACATTTTGTATACGAAGCAATAAGCATGAATAATTTAATTATCCATACATATTATATCCATAGTTAAGAAATATACATACTTAACATACTATTATAAATAAAAATAAAATATTTAATTATACATACCATTATAAATTTATAAATTATACATATGTTATAATTTATACTATAACGCTTAATATTTAATAATATTAGTAATATATTAAAGAATATATTAATATATTGGTACTAAATATATATAGTGATAGATTTATAGTGATTAGTTATTATGAATCATGATTAGTATAATTATATAATAGTATTAGTATAAAGTATTAGACTATTAGTAATATAGTGTAGCTATATATTAGTAATATTAGTATAAGTATAACTATAGTATAATTTATCATTCTAATACTATAATGACAATTATAGTATAATTATATAATAGTATTAGTATAGAGTATTAGACTATTAGTAATATAGTATAGGCTATAGGCTATAGCTATATATATTAGTATAAGTATAATTGTATAAGTATAACTATAGTCTATAGTCTATACTTATAACTATACTAAATCATTATAACTTATACTAATATATAATATAGTTATACTTTCTTATAAACTTATAACTTATAATAAATCACTATAATATAGTATAACTAAACTAATATAACAACTAATATAACCATTAGTATAACTATATAAATATATAATAGTATTAATACTCTATACTTAATTATAATATAGTATAATTATATATTTAATTAATTATATATAAAAAAATATAAAAAATATATAAAAATACATTTGGTCTGAAAAACAGCTGGACCGTAGACCGGACCGAATGAATTCGGTATAAAAAAAATTAGATTGGACTGGATCGGACCAAATTTGGTCCGGTCCGGTTTGGTTCAAAATGACCGGTCCGATCCGATTTTCTCGATCTAGACAGACTGATGCTCACCCCTAATCTCAACTCACCATCTCAAACTCTCCATCAAAACCATTCAATACATATAGACACGTGAAAGAATGGATCCTTTACATTGGGATTTCTTTTTTTTTTTTTCTTTCATGGAATTGATTGATTTTTTTTAATCTAAATATCTCGTACAATGAATTCTCAAAATAGAAAAAGTCTGTTTGCAATTGAAAAAGTCTTCTAAAAAACTCTGCTCTTGAAAAATTATCCTGATGGAAAAGAAACAAACAAATAAATAAATCAAGGCTCTTGGGCATTGCATTATTATTTTTAAAACAAAAGGAAGGATTGTGGGCTTGGCCCGAATAACAAGAATGGAGGCGCATGGGCCTACTCTTGGGGAGCATAAAGGGCAAACAACTGCATTTTTGTCCCGCGTTAGGAAATTTTCGTCACCGCTACAATTCTTCGTCTCCAAGATCTGATAACTAGCCTCTGGGCTGTTCGCATCCGCAGATCTGCCAAAAGGTATACTCTCTCTCTCTCTCTCTCTCTCTCTCTCTCTCTCTCTCACAGTAGTTTGTGGGGATCATAGGCGTATAGCCTGCGTTTGTTTTCTGACATGCGAATTAGGTGATTTTTGTTTTGTTCTGTCCTGCCAACGATTTCCTGTTTTTTCTTTGCTGTTGATATGAAATTCTCGTAATTTTGTCCGTGTCTTCAATTCATTTTCAGCAAGTGGTTGTGCATATCTTCGATATAATAGGAATCCCATTGGGACATAGAGTGACAAGCGATCGCATAGCGGAGTGGATATCGCGTTAGACTCCGAATCTAAAGGTCGTGGGTTCAAATCCCACTGCGATCGCCGCCGTTCTTCTTTTTAATCAATCCATGCTTTTTTACGCCTTTTTAATTAAAGGGGTTTTTCAAAGTTAAAAACTAGCTGCTTCAATTCGTTATGCGCTAGCTGCTAGCGCCCGGAAAAGGTTAAGCGCAGGAAAAATTAGTGACATTATTACGTTTATATCGAGCTGTTGTAGTTTCCTAGGTAGATTCTTCTAATTTCTAAACTCTGTAGCAAGAATGGTTTAATTTGCATTTTTTTTTCTCTCGTTTTATTTTTTGTATTTACGCCTCTCCTCTTTCAGACGCATTTTCCGTTTTTTTATCTTTGCCATCGCAGCCTCCGTCTTCTCCATTACTAATTTACTACCCTGATTCTCTCTGGTAAGCCTCTTTCTTTTTGGTAGTTTTTATGGTTCCAGAGAAAGTTTGACGGAAAGGGAAAGAGGATTAAAAGCTCTTTGAATGAGACCCACTCAGATTGTGAGGCCCAGCCCAATCTAGACCCGTTGAACCAAGCCCAAGCCCCTCACATACCCAAGCCCAGCCCTAACTAACTATGTCGTTTTGGAAAAGAGAGCAGTGCTACAGGAAGCCTTTTGATGCTCACGAAATGCAACGTGGATAAGTGAGATTAAAAAAATATTAAAACTGTAAAACACAAATCTCTCTGCATTCTGTTGCCCTCCTCCCTAACGAATCTCTTCTATTTTTGAAAAATCCATCGCTCAAAGGCAGTCGTGAAAGAGTAATGCGGAGATTCTTTCTCTGTATGGAATCACTCCTCAAATTAACAAACCATTTCAAAATAAAAAATGCTAGATGAAGACGGTTCAACAAACTATAGAAACACTTAACAAAAAAAAAAAAAAAAAAAAAAAAAAAAATAAAAAAAAAAAAAAAAAAAAAAAACATAAAAATAACTAATGGGAACCATAAANAAGCAAGGTGTCCAACAATTGCCATTATTGTTTGTGAACAATTAAAACAATTTATTATCATGTATTTATTTTCATGTTGGATGTTGTCTATAATTTGTGATTGATAGGAGCTAGGTCTGCGCATGGATTCAAAAGGCACTATGCTTCCAGACTCTTGCAAAGAAAAAAAAAAAGTTAGTAGCATAAGGGGGAAACTTGGAGAAATTTTGGAAGGATATCGTTTTGTATCGAATTAGAATTTGTCCATAATAATTTAGTTCAGAGTCTAGACATCTTTTCATTTGCAGATCATCTTCTACATAGTCCAATTGTATGAGTTTCAGAACGGTTCCGTCGATGCTTTCAACTCCTTCCTGCACCTGGTATGGCAGTTAATGACACTGCGTTCTGCGATGAAGACAAAATGCAGAGAAATGAAATGATCTCTGGTGGTGCAAAACGAGAGGAAAGGATTCAAGTAAGGGCAAAATAGACATTTCATTATTGATGATATGAAGGGTGTGTTTTTCGTGCCTCATGACCGCCGTGCTTTCTAGCATTTTTCTTTGGGAAAGACCCTAACTTCCTCTTCCCCCGGTCTCTCTCTCTCGCCCTTCCCTCCCTATCGGATTCTCACCCTTCTCCCTCCCCGTCGCCCGTCGCCGTTTGCCTTCCTGTTTCCTTTGCCCCACCCCGCCGTGCATGACCACCGCAACCCTCCCATCTCCGGTAATCTCCTCTCTCTTCATCTCTATCTCCAACGCCTCCTGTCTCTCTCATTCTCTGTGAGTTGCCGCCGTCGCTGCCCCTCCCGACCACGAGCACGCTGCCGGTAAGCCGCTCGGCCTTTCCTCTACCTCCGTTTCATCTCTCGGCGCCACTGTCCTCGGTCAGATTTCTTTTCCTCTCTCATTCTCTTCTCCGTTTTCTCTCTGTTTGGGCTCCGCCACCGCAGTTTTCAACACCCCAGCACCACTCCTCATCGGAGACCGCCTCCACTCCTCTCTCTGTCTTGTACTCTCTTTCTATCCTTCATCCACTTTTCTCTCTCATTTTTCCCGGCGCAACCCACCCCATCTCTATGATTCTCGGCGAGTCACCGTCGTAATCCAAGCCCCGCCCCACCGCCAACGTCTGCTGCCGCCTTCTGACACCGAGACCGGCCTGGTAAGCCCCTCAGTCTCTGTTTCTCTCTCTAGTTATCCCCGCCTCTCTTTCTCTCTGTAACTCACTCCTCCGTTGCGACGGGTGATGATAGTGTCTCGGGTAGAGAGGGAAACGGTGCGTGTATGTCGGGAACAACCACAGCCAGCAGCAGAGCTCGGGACGCCTCAATCATCCAGAAAATTTCCCTCTGCGCTGTAAGTGGTTCTCGAAACTATGAAAATAAATGTTGATGGAAACTGAGAATTGTGATCTGTGTAGTTCTGTGAAGTGTTGGGATTGTTATGTAGTCTTGATTGTGGTTCTGTGTGGTGGCCGAGGGCCCTGTGAAGTGTTGGGTTTCTCTTTGTAGTTCTGTTTATGGCCAAGGGCCCTTGTGAAGTGTTGAGATTTTTGGTTAGGGTTTCTTGTAGAACCGCCACTTACTTTCCATATGTTATTTGGTTACACGAATGTTGTGGTACCTTCTTTTTTGAAATGCTGTTGTTATGTTATAATAAGGGGAATTTTCCCTTACTCACACTGTTGATTAGTCGCAATGGGGTGCTGGGATCTCCCACTGTTGCACGAGCTTATAGCTTGTGAATGTGTGTTGGAAATCCCCTCCCTTGCATTGGATCACAGCACGTGAGTGCTTGTTGGAGAATTTCCCTTGTGTTTTGCCTTTCCTGATGCAATTAACTGTTGTATTCTTGGATTGCATCTTAACTAATATCTGTTGCTGATGATCTTGCCATTGAACTGTAATTGCGTGTAAATTGAAATCTGTTAAATTGCTGGGTTTTTGGGTTAAAACCCAGACCAATTACTAACAAATCAGTGCGATTGGTTTCAGAGGGTATAAATGTCTCAAGTCCAGTGTGCGATAGTTGAAATGGTTTTAGAGGGTATAAATGTCTCTAGTCAAGTGAAACCAACTGAGACCTAGAGGGTATAAATGTTTCAGGTCCAGTGTGTTTGAAATGGTTTCAGAGGATATAAATGTCTATGGCCAAGTGAAACCCAACTGAGACACTTAGAGGGTATAAATGACTCAAATTTTAAAACAGAAATAATATTTTATTCAACTTTTAACTTTCATCTCATTTCAATTTACCATCCAAAACTCTCTATCAAAACCATTCAACACATATAGACATGTGAAAGAATGGATCATTTACCTAGGGATTTCTTTTTTTTTCATGGAATAGATTGATTTTTTTTTAATCTAAATATCTTGTACAATGAATTCTCAAAAAAGAAAAAGTCTGTTTGCAATAGAAAAAGTCTTCTAAAAAACTCTGCTTTTGAAAAATTATCCTGATGGAAAAGAAACAAATAAATAAATAAATCAAGTCTTGGGCAACATTTTGCATTATTATTTTTAAAACAAAAGGAAGGATTGTGGGCCTGGCCTGAATAACAAGAATGGAGGCGTATGGGCCTACTCTTCGGGAGCATAAAGGGCAAACAACTGCAATATTGTCCCACGTTAGGAAATTTTCGTCATCGCTACAGTTCTTCGTCTCCAAGATCTGATAACTAGCGTCTCGGCTGTTCGCATCCACAGATCTGCCAAAAGGTATAAATGACTCAAGTCCAGTGGGTGCCCCTTGACTGGTGGGGGCTAGGCATGGTGATCTGGCACCGCCAGAGGATTAAGGATTGGGGCTTTCCCCCCCAGTTTGATTAAGTGCTATATATCAACTTTACAAAAGGAACGAATGATTTTATTGTTCTTTTTCTCATGGGTTTGTGACAAGTGACTTATGGATATTGTGGTTGGGATATAATTTAGTTTTTTTTTTTTTTTCTTTGTACTGTTAATTAGAATTGATTATGACTTCTTTTTTATTATTATATCCGCTGCAAATATAACTGTTCACCATTTATTTTAAGCATGCATGCACACACTTGTTGTCACAATGTGCGATGGGTATATGACCCGTGTGACCAACATCCTGGCATTGCGGTCCTTGCTGAGGTGGGGCCAGGGGCGCCACACAGATATGTGGTTTCAAAGCCAAATTTACTCTCTTTTTGGGTTTTACTTGCTCTCTGGGTAGCTGGTTGGTGGGGAGTTGTGGCTCAATTTGTGTTCAATGTGTCTAGTTGAGTGATTTCTTTTGTGGCTGTGGAATTTGATTTAGGTAATTTGCTAGGAAGTTGAAAAGCTGCTGTAATTGCTCTTTACGCGGTAGAAGAGGAAGCTTAGTGTGAGTGAACCATGTTTGGTGGGATTCACCAAAGGGTTTTGTTCGAGATCCGGAGACAGTTGCACGCACTGTCCCATGAAAGCCCCTCCCAGACCTTGAAGAGCAAGATCGCAGAGTTACAGAAGACGAGGAAGATGAGGAGGAGCCCGAAGAAGGACCAGTTCTTGGTGGAAGTTCCTGAGTCGAGAGCCTACCTTGACACTGCCACCTTGCCCATGATTGTCACTGGTGTCGGTATTGCCTTCTTCGCCAAGCTTCTAATGATGTATGATGACTCTAGGTCACAAGAATTGATTGAGCGGAAAATAAGGAATGCCCCCGCGGGGCAGGGCACTGTCAGGATGCTGTCTCGTGAAGAGTGGGAAGAAATTAGAGAAGTAAGGCCTAGGACTCCCTTTGAGTCTAAGCTTGCTCGTCCAAATGCACGAATTCGAACTGGAGAACCACTGCGCATGGAGGATTTGAAAGACTGGACGATTGATGTGCTCACAGACGCATTCACCAGAGTTGAAGAAACTGTTAGACAAAGCTCCGATGACTCAAGACTTTGATTGCTGATACACATAATGATAGATACTGTTTTACTAATTCGAACTGGAGAACCACTGTGCATGGAGGATTTGAAAGATTGGACGATTGATGTGCTCACAGACGCATCCACCAGAGTTGAAGAAACTGTTAGACAAAGCTTCGATGACTCTTTGATTGCTGATACACATAATGATTAGATACTGTTTTGCGTGTAACACTGGAAATGGGTTGTAATCCATCTACAAATGGCATCTGTCAGGAACTCTAAAAAAGGTTGCAGTCACATGACATACTAGGACTTTTCTTTTCCTATTCCGCCCCTCTTGGTAAGAAGCATTTCGAAGTGGACGTGGTTGAGAAAGGAAAGGATGATCAGATGGGTGTAACATCTTCAGATTTCTTATGTTCATAGACCAAAAAGAAGCATAATTTAATTTGCAAACGATAATTGCATTCTTGCTAATGCCTTTCTGTCTACTGTATTTTTTTTCCCCTTTTAATCATTGTGTACTCCGTATAATGTTTGTTTTGGCTTCAGAACAAAGCTTATCAAATATTTGCACACAAAAAATGCTTGCTCAGGTTTCCAATTTTTGTTTGGCCCTGGAATGCTACCCTCAAATTCAATTGATTTGGCTTTCTATATCATTATCAATTTGTATACACTTTGTTGATAAAGAGCGTAAAACCAACACATTTATGAATCCTTGCCAGTATCTATATTCTTATGGGATAAGAACTTGGCTGGAACTCGAATTGTTCACTACACGTAAATCAAGTGGTTAGATTTGATTTGGAAAACAGAAATCAGAAATCCTCCAACTTGTGTTGAAAAACAGTGTGTAATTGCTGTCTCCGATTATTACCCCATTATGGGTTTGATGAGATTATTTTGTAGTGTAGCGCCAGCATACTTTATCTGACTCTGCATGTGATTGACGATCAAGACTTGGGACTTTTTGCCAATTGTATTGACATTTTTATATACGTTTCGGTGTCATTGAAGAGAGACTAGAAGTAAGTTTCCTGGAAAATTAGTGGAAGATACCAGCAGCATTCGATTTTATGAGCATAACTATTATGGAAGTTTGATGCAACTTTTGTTCATCTCCTTATCATTTGACATCTTCATCCGTGAGCCCCATTTTTGGTACTTCGAAAGTTAAATTGTATGTGCATCATGTCGGTTTTGTTGGTGTTCAGTCTTTGACGGTCTCTCATCTATCATCTTTTTTTCTTTTTACCTAAGCCAATATATTTTATTCAGTTCCTTCTGAAATATCAGGAGTTGTAAAATCCATGTCCATCCTAGAAGTCTCAAGTTCTCTATCATGTTATCCATAAATAATAATGAATCGGATGGTAAAAGGTTAAAAAAAAAAAAAAAAAAAAAGGGAAAAAACAGAGTCCCATTCGAATTGATGGACACGATAGATGAAATTGATAGTTTGTCCTATAACCAATATATAAAGGGCTTCCCAATCTAATCAAGGATGGAATTGGAGACAGTAAATCCTTTAAATCAAATTCTTAAAGAGAAGTGGGGGAGCCTGCGCCTGCATTGGGACAAACTGCCGAGAAAACATAGACTGATTGCCTTTGATCGTGGTTTAAGTTTGGACCCAAGCTGAGCTGGTGTGGGCTACTTGGAATAAAAGGCATTCTCATTCGTCCACACTCCTCGGCCAAATTTCTTTACAAATCAAAGATACATTGTCGGATACACACCGCCATATTGTGACTGCTGTAGCAAAACTTAGTTTTTTATTTTTTGTTATTTTTTTAAGAAATTCAGGAATCTCATAAATGTGTAACCTTTTTGTTTTTGTTTTTACTACTGTAGTCAAAACACCTCTCGTTTTTATTTTAAATATAAATAAATCTCTCGATTATACGTACAAGCCTCAAAATCACAGAACACATCTTATATCAATCACATGGTACTGTAATAAGGTACACGATAAGAAAAGCAACATCCCGATACACACAAATACTGCCGTATCTTATCCTCTCCGTTCAAAGATGAAAACGAGAGCCGTTGATTATGAAACTGACGACGCGAAATCCCGAGAGCAGGGATGAAAACCCTAGGAACAGGAATCCGGCGAATCCCAGGGCGATCGAGATGTCCGACTGGATGCAGAACGCGCCCGTGTCCGTACACGTGTCCGTCCGTCTCAGTGCTTTTGCCAACGCTGTTCCCGCCGAGTTCGCCGACAGTAGCAGGTACGCGAAGACCTAGACGATCACACCCCAGACACCACGCTCGAGTTCATAATTCAAAGTTACAATTTAAGATTAAACAAGAAAACTTCATAACATACATATCAGAGAGACAGAGAGTAAAGGCAGGAAAGTTTAGGGTTTGGAGTTTGGACCTGGTCGTGGCCGAAGTCGAACCAGACCTGTAGGATTTCGGGTAAGAGAGTGGCGCCTCTTGAGATTTCCCAAACAGAGACTACCATTTCGAATAGAGAGTACACGGCCACTATGGCATTCGCTGCGAACACGAATCTGCAGGAGTTTTGATCGTATGTTTTTAATTTCTTTGACAAAAGGTATTGAGAAAATTGAATTGAAAAAAATGCATCTTTTCAATTTTCTGTATGTTTAGTTGGGGAAGCTGAGTCACGGAATCGACTTCCAGTAAAGCGCTTCTATTTCTTCCATAACCGGAGGTGTTTGTTTTTACAGTGAAATAGTATTCGCTCGCGTTTTTGAAACAGTTTCTCTGAAAAAAAAAAACAGAAAATTGTTTCCAGGAAACATGTACTTCTTTTTCTGTCAATTTTCAATTTTTGAAATGAAACAGAGCAAAGTCTTTTATTATTGACTAGAAGAAATCAATCTTGCGTCTTGTTCTTCAACATTTTCTAGTAAACCAAATGGAGAAGAGAAAAAGGGTGGTTACGGGGATACCTGAAGGCGTCGTAATCGTACCAATGCGGGGAAGAGGAACCACGTGAGTTGGTGAGCATGAAGACAGAGGAGGCTAGGGAGAAGCAAAAGGCGGCGAGGCGAAAGACGAGGATGAGTGAGTTGAAGCGGCGGAGCTTCTGTTCGGAAACTGTGGAGTGGAATTGATGGTTGGTGGAGGTCGGGATTCGGCGGTGAGGGGAGGGGGTCCCGCCGTTACGGAGGGCCTGAGGGGATAGCATGGTGATAGTATACAACAAAGTGGGAGATCATTAGGAGTAGGAGGAGACAGAGAGACAGACGGATAGAGATGATGATGAAATAGGGTCTGGCGGTGGGAAATTTTTTGAAAATTTTCTGGTTGGAGCGATTTTTTGGGGAATTTACTTTTAATGGTGGAAGGTTCAGGTGGGAGGTGGAGTCACGGGAAAGGGCGAGACGTCCATGAGAGAGTCGAGAGAGAGAGAGATAGAGAGAGAGAGAAAATGAGAGGGAAAGTGCGGAGTAAAGAAAGTAAAGAAAGAAAGCAGAAGATGGGCAAGAGAAATGGGGATCTCTATTTCTATACGGTGATAAAGCGACTTTTCTCACTTTCTTCCTTTTGCATGCATATTATTTATATATACAGCTCCCTTGCTTCCTATTTTTCTCTCTGAGTTGTGCGAATTTACGTTTTTATTTTCAGCCTCGCTTTGTTGTTTTCCCAATTCCACGCGTTCTCATCTGAAGCTTCTTTTTCTCATGTAATGAAATTGTTTATACTGAGCTGCCATCTATCATTGTTCTTGACAAGAAGATGGCCGTGAAAAGCCCTTGTTATGAGTTACTTTACATCTTCTAAACATCTTTTGCCTGGAATTTGAGACACCCGCCCACAAAGGCAACCTTTTGGAGTTCACACGCACTTGCTAAAAGCCCCCATCTATCTATCCTGATTCCTTTGGAAACACGATGAATGCGAGTCGTGACCAGCAAAATTGCTTCACAGCCGAAAGATCTGTGTCTGCAGGCAAAGTCAATGTCAACAGAATTATTAGTGGTTTTTCGTCCTTTTCAATATTCAATTTATGCAATACTGGTCTTTGACCGTAATCCCGGTCGCCATTTTTGGCTCTCTTCTCCCTTTCTTGTCAATAGATCTTTATTCTTCATCTGTAAAACTGAAGTCAGCAGGCCGTAAATATATATATTAAGTTGGATACTAAATAGATGCTATACCATGTGTTTTGACTTTGAATTTCTGCAGCATAATAATATGGGTGAATTGTGGACCATTTCTCTTTTCATTGAATATATATATATATATATATTAATACAACAACAATTTTGTTTTTTTTTTAAAGTGAGATTTGTATTTAAGAACAAAATATTTAAAAGGATGGGATGGGATATCCCAACAAAAATACCATAACATCGATTAAAGTGGATCAAGGAAAAGTAAATGAAATGGAAAACGGAACATCAAATTGATATGGTCCGGCCCAAGTTTTCTTGATCAAGTAACTGTCAAGAAATTATCCTTATAAGAGAGATTTTTAGAACCTTACATTAAGGTGAACATTGAGAGTCATCGATTGTGGTTGGAACCAGCATAGGGGAAATGTGTTTTGAAATTAATTAATTGCATTGAGGTTACCATTGAAGAGCTCAATTGTCTTATGTGCAACTCTCAGATAAGAGAGCATTCTAAAACAAATCTATGGTATTTTCTTGCTTGATAAGTCTGGTTTACCGTCTTTTTGATTTAGGTAACTTGTTTTTAGATTTGTTCCAATTCTATGTTATATAGAATAAATTTTGTTTTTTGACTTAGTTTGAATACTTGTATAAGTATAGTTTAGTTTGCAATTTTCTTATAACCTTGATTTTGGAATTTTTGTAACCCTAAACCCTATTGAATATTAGATGAGAAAAGATATGATGCCATCGTATGGGATAGAACATGAGCTTCATGTGTTGATGAGAAATGAGGGATGGATGATGACACCTGGTGAATTTGTAGTTAAAGAATCTAGTGGTGGGGTATGTGTTAGAGTGGTCCGGCGGAGGAAAATAAACAGTGGACAAAAATTGAGAGAAAATTAAAGGGAGAGAGAGAGAGAGAGAGAGAGAGAGAGAGAGAGAGAGAGAGAGAGAGAGAGAGATAAGCGGGAGAAGCCCGACAATGGCGTTCAATATCGGAAGATGGCACTGGCCAGAATCCCGTGAAAACTATTAAAGCAGAGAGACTATTTATCATGAAATCTTTGCTTTGCAAGTTGCACCTCGTGCAGCATATGCCACTAAACTTTTCACGACCTTCTCTCCTATCGAAAAAACAATAATCCCCCCACAAACGAAAAAATGGGGGCCAGATCAAGATTCTGAATTACTTAACTCATGTTGACTGTTGAGCCCTACAGCCTGATAATTCATTCCTCTCTTATTGTTTGCATCATCAAGTTTTATTTATTTATTTTTCTCTCTTTTTATGGATAAGTCTCCCCGTTTATATGTACCGTATAACATATGATAATGGTGCAAGTTTTTGTACGTCATGTAGATCCCATCAATATCGAATGATGATTTACAGGACAAATAGCATATATATATAAATATATATATTTGTGAATAAACTTTCTTTTCTGGGTGGAGCATATGACTAATGTGGATGTGCCGAGCGGAATGAGTCGTTCACTTCATCATGATTGTTAAGTGGTACTGCCAGTGGTGCTCTTTTTCCCTTAAACCAGCTAAGATATTGTTTTATTTTCCTTAAAAAAAACATCCTTATAAAAACAGAAACAAATAAAAAAAAATGTTTCGAGTGCTATGAACTGCTTGAGAAAAGCATTTTTTTGTCCTTCCCCATTAACAAAGTATATCATTAGATCTCTCTCTATGTGGGGCTTTCATGTATCAAGTGTGCTGTTTCCATGGCTATCTGTTCAAGAGCAATTGGTTAGATGGTTAATTTCAAGTTTTTTTAAAATTATCAACTAAAGTTTTGGGTGCTAACATGATATCACAATATTGGTTAGATGGGGACTTCTTCCCTTTTTTACCCTGGTTCTATGGTGAACAATGAAAAATGAAAAAATTGGTTCTTAGCTGGTTAAGAGTTGAGGATACCGATACAGAGTGATGGGCCTGGCCCAGAAATAGACTATGATGGGCTTCGGTCCATTGATAAAAGAGAAATAAAAGATTGGGGGCATTCCGAGAATTGAACTCGGGACCTCTCGCACCCTAAGCGAGAATCATACCACTAGACCAAATGCCCGCAGCTGCGATCCTCTTGCTCAAACCTTATAAATCTAAGTACATCAAAATCTTTATTCCCCCTCTATCCAGTGATCACAAATTTGAAAGCCCAAAAATGTAGGCTTCATTTGCGTTCGTTGCACGCAGTTGATAATCTAGTAATGAAGCATTGATTATTGAGATGGATCTTACAGTTTGGCTTTGTGTGAATAAGGGAGGTCAAAATACAGGCAGGACAAGCTCGACCACAAGCGTAACAGGAATCCGAAACACCCACCCAACTTTTACCAGAAAAAAGTGACTAAAAACTCAAAAGCTTAGACACAAAATCCAAGATTAATCCAAATACAAAATTCGTATTAACAGTACTGAAAGCATCATTATGAGTTGTCTCACTGGGAGTCAACGAAGCAAGTATCATCATTAACATGGTAAGGGTCTCTTCTTTTTATAGGTGGTGTTACTCTCTGCGTAACTTCTTCTCATTTGACAAATAAATTTGAAAAATAAACAACTGCAGAGAAATTTGACTTTTGGAAGCTATCAAGGCGGAGCATATAGGTAGTTGAACTTTAATCTAAACATACCGACACTAGAATTTACTACTACAGGGCTTCAATCAATCACTTCAAGATATTGAAATGGCCATTAGTCACTGGATTGGAGCAAATATATACATGCATCTCTTCTCTCTCTCCACAAGCATCTCTTATTCAGAAAAAACCCGGGAAAAAATACAAGCATTATCTTGCTCAGTCTAGATCTGTAACAAGGACAAGACATTAATCTGCAATCATGTTCTTTATGCAGTTTACAAAATGAGCTTTTTCACGAGCCATTAAAGAAGAAGAAGGAGGAGAATATGATTTCATTCTGGCCGTTTCTATACATAAACGATTTCTCTCATCTCATCATTATAATTTTTTTATATTCACATATAAAATATAATAAATAATTCAATATTTTTAAATCTGAAAATAATAATAATATTTAAAAATAATCTTCTAATAATATTTTATTTAATTTTTATATAAAATCATCTTATCTCATCTCATTATCCAAATGGACTTGAGTGTTCTTAAAGAGCAATCCTGGGGCCCATAATCACTGTTAGAGACTAAATTGACTGAATCAAACTATTTGGAAACCTATCACTAGAGGAAGAGATAAAACCTAGAGATTAGGGAAAGAAGTTGGCTCAGACTCTTAAAAGGAAAAAATATTATAAGTTAAGTTGGACTCTATCACTCCAAGAAAATAATCTCTATATAAAGAGTAGTTATCCCACAAATTTGAGGGACTTTGGACGGACTCTCTACAGGTTCACTCCTTGCACTCTCCACCAATTCTCTAGAGGAACTCTCCTAAGATTAAATTTTTCTATTATATTGAGTTATATGTGAGGCTATGAGATATTGTAAAATTATTACCTGATATAGTGTATTTTGCTCCCAACAACCCGTAGACATAGGCTATTATGTCGAATCACGTAAATTCATGTGGCTCTCATTTATTTACTTTTATTCGTTTATTTATTATTTATGTTATAGATGAACGCGATGAGCACCGTATTGAAGTATGAATCACCAACGTGAGTCAGGGATAACTCTTTCTTCCTTTCCAATCTATTGTGCAATTTTTGACATTAACAATCACTCTCATGTTGTGGGCAGTTTATACTGTAGACATCTTATCAGTCTAGTAGACATGCATGGTTTGCTAGCAAAATAAAATCGAAGTACTCACTGTACTCGATCTGCTACAAAAAAGTTTTATCCGCAACGTCAGATATTCAACTTGAATATATCGGCACGTACCGATAGGGAGCAATCTATTTCCCGGTGGCCCGGTGGGTAGTGATACAGGGAATTCAACCGATAACTGCGAAGGCACTTTTTTTATTTTCTTTTTCTTTTTTATTTTAAAATTATTTAAAATTATTTTTAAAAGATAAAAAAAAATACCAATTCATTAATATTCACTTCCTTAACAAAAAAAAAAAAAAAAAAAAAAAAAAATAAATTGGATAACTTATATAAGTTCAGCTAGCATTTTCCATTCATGGTTTGCAGATACCAACGTTTCAGGAAGCTTTAGTAAGGATCTTTATGTTGGGGTCATGGAGGACAACAGCGTTGATGGCTCTATTATATGGTAATGAGTCATGACCCAACAGTGGTCAACGGACGATGACAAGAAACTCGATCACCTTTATACCCTCATTAATTGATCTAATCTAATATAGCATTGGATTCCCAGGCACCTTTAACATGGCATTCCATAATTTCAAACAAACAATGATTAAAATGATCAACTTATATAACATATACTTCTCGTGCCTAGCTATATATATAAACCCCACACCTTAAATACTCCCACTTACTCCCACCCTGCACAATCCCATGCAAAAGATGAAGAGGAAAGATATTCAAATATGTCTCTTTTTGGCCTTCGTCTTTATTGCTACTCGAATTAGTTATTCTGCCACGGCCGTGAGGATTCACAAAGCAGAACCAGGTAAGTCCCTAAGCTGGCCTTGCTGATACAACAATGCATACTAAACTGGTATCTTCAGAATTGAGTAGAAACAAACAGATAGTTAATTTCTTTGTTGCTTCCCAAGGTGGCTTCAAGCTCAAACCTGCACAATCGAGTGAAGGTTCAGCAGCTGGATTCTTGTCTGCTACTTGGGTGAGTAGAACTTCTTCCGGGTGGCATCTATTTGTCACAATAGTCTTACATTCAATATGACGGAAACTGCTTGTACATGACTTCTCTTGTTTTATGAAAAGAACAAATCAGGAATGCAGGTCATAGAAAATTATCGTAAGGTTCCTTCAGCACCTAATCCCATTGGAAATCGGCACCCACCAGCCAAGCATGACTGAAAGGAGGCACTCGATGCTCAGCAAAACAAAACAAATTTGGTGAAGATGCATTTATCTTTGTGGCATCTTGGTTAGAAATTATGTATAACATGATTCCCCTTGTCTCGTACTTGCAAAGGATGTTTTATGTTTGGGATGTAAGTCATATAAACAAGGGGCACCTACCTCTAATACTAACAGTTTGAGATGATTTTGCATACTCGAAGGACCTTAAAACTGTGTCACATATAGCTACTAAATTTTAGATTGGAATTAAATGAGGTACGAACATGAGTTTTTCAGGAACATAAGGTACAGCTGCCGGAAGCAATTTCCTGCCTGCTCTGCTGTGCTAGTCTTTCTTAAATACCAAACATTTGCATTTTGCAATTAAAGAACAACTTCAAAGCACTACCGCAAACTATCTCTGTCTGACAAAAATATCTTCATCTGGCATATGGAACCAAGTGTGGAAGTTTGTCTTGTCCAGTATTTTTTTCCTCAAGGCATACAATTTCTTTCTTGAGTCCAAACTCCAAAGTATCTCACTTAAGAGTCATCATGCTTCATTAAAAAAGTGAAAAAAAAAAAAACCAAGAAGAAGAAGAGAAAAAACAGTGGCGGCATGGAAACGTGATCATTTTGTCTATTGATCAAATACCTAGCTAATTTTTAAATGGACGTATTTTGTTCAAAACCTTTACACATATGATTGGCCAATCATGATTTAAAGAAAATTTTCTTGAAAATCGCCATTTTTTAAGGAACTACGCGGTTATAAGGTTGAAAGATGTGCTCTGTTGGGGTATATGTAGAGACTGATTTTGGAGCTGAAAAGGTGTTTGCTGAAAGTTGGCTCGAGCCAAAGTTTGCTCGAGCAAGGTCTCAAGCCGCTCGAGTGAAGTCAGGTAGAGAGGTACGCTCGAATTCCACTCGACATTTCGCTTGAGCGAGACTCAAACCCTAGTGTTTGTTTGACCTTCGCTCGACACTCCGCTCGAGCCAATGTTCATTTGACTGTTCGCTCGAGGCGCGCTCGACACGCCGCTTGAGCGAAGTATGCAGTTTTGCTAGCATTAGGTTTCCAGCGCTGTTCACTATAAATATATCATATTAGACTTGTGTTGTACGACTTTAAACATATTTTGAGAGAGAACAATTGTCTTATGAGTGCATATTGTGTGAGAGAGCAAAAAGGCCTAGAGAGTGTGAGTTGAGATTGAGTGATTATAATCTCCTCTGGTTAATAAGATTTCTGCAGCTTTATGGACGTAGGCAATTTGCCGAACTACGTATATTGTGCGTTGTATGTTCTTAATTGTGTTGCTTTTACTTTATTTGTCATCGTTGGTGTGTGTGGTTTTATAACATTTCACAACAACTGGTATCAAGAGCCAAGGTTGGATCTAAAGGAGAATGATGGCTGGAGATAAAGTGAACACACCCGGGATCGAAAAGTTTAACGGCACTGATTTTAGATATTAGAAGATGCAGATTGAGGATTATCTATATGGGAAGAGGCTCCACCTTCCACTGTTGGGAAAGAAGCCGGAGAGCATGGCTAATGCTGAGCAAACCCTGTTAGATCGACAGGTTTCAGGGCTTGTTCGGCTGACCTTATCTAGAATGGTGGCACACAATGTCAGTAAAGAGAGAACCACGGTGGATCTCATGGCGACTTTGTCAGATATGTATGAAAAGCCGTCTGCGAACAATAATGTGCACTTGATGAAAAAATTGTTCATTCTGAAGATGTCAGAAGGTATTTCTGTAGCCCAACACTTGAATGAATTCAATACAATTACAAATCAACTATCTTCTGTAGAGATTGAGTTTGATGATGAGATTAGAGCTTGATTCTGTTGGCATCGTTGCCAAATAGTTGGGAGGCCATGAGGATGGCTATGAGTAGTTCAGTTTTGCCGGCTGAACTACGATGACATACGTGACATGGTGTTTGCTGAAGAGGTATGTAGGAGATACTCAGATGAGTCCTCGGGTTCAGGATCTGCCCTTGACAATAGGGGTAGAGGACATGGCAGGTTAAGCTCCAAGAGTAGGGGGAAGAGCAAGATGAGATCTGGGCAGCAGATCGCATGCTGGAGTTGTGGCAAGCCGGGCCACATCAGGAGAAACTGCAGGAATCAAGAAAGTTCTGATGATGATGCTGTAAATGTAGTGGCAGATGAAATTCATGATGCCTTACTCCTTGCAGTGCACAGTCCGATTGATGATTGGGTTTTGGATTCAGGATCTTCGTTCCATAGCACCTCACATCAAGAAATAATGCAGAATTATGTTGTTGGTGATTTTAGGAAGATGTATGCGGCTGATGGAGAGGCACTGGTTATAGTGAGAGTGGGTGATGTGCACATCACACTTCCAAATAGGAGCATGTGGACTTTACAGTAAGTCAGACATATTCCAAATCTGAAAAAAAGCCTGATCTCTGTGGGACAGCTTGATGACAGCGATTTTGCAGTAACGCTCTCTGGAGGAGTTTGGAAGATCACTAAGGGTGCGTTGGTCTTAGCGCATGGTAAGAGATCTAACTCGTTGTATTTAACATCAGGGTCCAGTGATGTGCAGGAAAATACAAGAGTGCAAAAAGGCAGACTTGATCGTGCGAAACATGTGAGGAAGCTAAAGGGAGTCAGCTTTGTTGTTCCTCATGAAAGCCTGGGAAAGTTGGCTAAGGTTGCCAAGATCGATTCGAGACCGGATACTCCTAGTGCAGTGAGAGTTGTGAGTCGCCCTGTGGATGTGCTGACTAAGGGCGATGTACGTGGAAGATTGAAGTCGGGCTTGACTTCAGTGCGTCTTCTGGTTTGAAGACGGGAGTTGTAAGCTACAAAGATGATAGGGCTTGGCTGGAAACAGTGGCTGGCATGTGGAGACCTAGTCTCCAAATGGGAGATTGTTGGGGTATATGTGGAGACTGGTTTTGGAGCTGAAAATGTGTTTGCTGAAAGTTGGCTCGACTGTTGGTTCGAGCCAAAGTTCTCTTGAGCAAGGTCTTAAGCCGCTGAGTGAAGTTAGGCAGAGAGGTACGCTCGAGTTCCGCTCGACACTCCACATGAGCGAGACGCAAACTCTAGTGTTCGCTCGACCCTCGCTCGACACTCCGCTAGAGTCAATGTTCATTTGGTTGTTCGCTCGAGGCGCGCTCGACACACCGCTTGAGCAAAGTCTGCATTTTTGCCAAGATTAGGTTTCCAATGCCATTCACTATAAATATATTATATTAGACTTGTATTATATGGCCTTAAGCATATTTTGAGAGAGAACAATTGTCTTGTGAGTGCTATTGTGTGAGAGAGCAAAAAGTTCTAGAGAGTGTGAGTTGAGATTGAGTGATTGTAATCTCCTCTGGTTAATAAGATTTCTGCAGCTCTGTGGACATAGGCAATTTGTCGAACCACGTATATTGTATGTTGTATGTTCTTGATTGTGTTGTTTTTACTTTATTTGCCATCGTTGATGTGTGTATTCTTCATAACATTTCACAACATGCCCATGCACCGTCTAAGGCCCTGTAATTCTCGACAATGAAGCAGGCTGCTATGAGGAGCATTTGAAAACATTTGCTCGATTCATTCCTTCTCGTACAACCCAAGCCCATATTCCAGAGCCGTTAGTCCGGTACTCCAAAACACCTAGAAATATAGAACTAAGTGGAAAAAAGCGTGCCTATTTAATGCACGAGTCATGTTTAGTATCATCAAAACATGGCCGGTGGCACGGTGCAATGCAATGGCATTCGATTCTTTTTACTGTTTTTTATTGCTGAAAGAAATTTTATAACGTAGAAGATTGCCACATGGATGTCAACGATCGAGGCCGCCCACCAATCATGTCTTATAAGCTAGCTGTAACCTAATCATTGTCTGTATATATTTAGTATTTCTTAACACAAGTTCTGTACGTGTAAGACAAGTATAACCTTGCAATCACCGTTGCAGCTGCGTTGTTTCATAGGAATGACTCCTTGAGGGCACTCTAAACTCTAAAAGTCTCTCACAATTACTAGCTGATTAATCTCTTCATATCATGGCCAACGACGATTTCATAGGAAAATTCTTGTTCCTTCTAGCTACAGTGGGATCAGCGGCTATCGTGGTCACAATTTACCATTGTATAACTGTTTATTTTTGTAACCGGCACCCGGCGGCTGCTAACCAAAGCCCTCCACAAAGACTCAGGCGATCACGTTTTGTGTCTGAGACAACGGAGACATCTATCGTTAGTGCTAGCGCTTCTATGGTCCAACTCATCCCAGCGCGCAAGTATCAGAAAGGCGTGGACTCGATGGGCGAAGATGGCACTTGTGCCGTGTGCTTGAGCGAATTTGAAGATGGTGAAGAATTACGTACCTTGCCAGGGTGCATGCACTCGTTTCACGTCCCATGCATTGATATGTGGCTCTACTCTCACTCAACTTGCCCGATTTGTCGGTCTGATGCCACTCCTTTGTCATCAACATTTCATCGTGCAACAATTTCAAGTTCCGACGAGTCCGAGGCACATTCAGAAACGCTGCAAGATATTGTCATACATTCTACGCGGGCATGATAGTGAAAGGTTTGTCCCACTATATTTGCTCAAGGTTTAGTCCTAGGAATCACCTTACCTCTGATGTTTTCAATACATTTATATATCTTGGCTCGGATGTTTTTCTTTTTCTCCCGCCTCTAGTACGTGATGGTGAAAGCTTGTGCTGTATGGAGAGAAATGTTAATACAACAGGACACCGCATGGGGGTTTGATTCCATTCAAACTGTGAGCAGGCAATTAATTAGCCTTTAACACCCATAATATGGGGCGATTAAATTTGACTGAGGGTTAGGAGCAGCCCAGTTGGATAGGACCATATGCTTTTAAAGAAAGGTTTAAATTACTGTTACATTGCATGCATTATTAATTTATTAGTCCAATACATCCTTTGATCATGCGGCATAAGCTCCTGATCGATATCTGTCTATAGGGTCAGGGGGGCCATGTGGATGCACGGTTTGGTTTGGCATACTAAATAAATACTCAGAACTGGGCCTAGATAGGTGGCTTAACTGAGGTTAAAAGCCCATCAGAATCTTGGGCTTCACATAAATGCAAAAAAAGCACATCTGCAATTTATTTTAGTTGTTTTGGGCCACTGGCCTGGAAAGCTGGAACCTTTCATTAGAGTGTGAACTGAGTCACTGACTCGATAGTGACCTGTCATACTCAGATTTCAACTTTATTTCACCCTATTTTTACGACAGAAGATATCAAAGTTATTTACTTGGACATAACTTTATTAACACGGGGATGGAAAATCTTGGTGGGGTTGGTAGTGGGTAAATGAACTGTAGGACAAATTTGTGTTTTTACGTCGCAGACAGTATGATTAAGAGCACGATCTATTCCTAGATCGACCAAAATGGCTTAAGATTTAAAGAAAGAAAGCCGTTCTCACCAGATTTGGGGACGCAAATTCAGTGTTGTTAACCATAATAAAAGTAGTATCTTACCAAATATCTCTGATATTTTGTCTTCAAAAACTACCCAATAAGATTGACAGGCCGAAGTCCTTAAGTCCAAGGTGCAATGATGATCGCTATTTCCTTACTGAGAATACGCAGTCGCGTTGTTTGGTACGCAAAGAGTATCATTTTGTTCTTGCTATAGAAAAAGTATTCGATTGTGGTTTCAAGCTGTGATGTTGTACGACATCCGTATAAGCCCAAAACCTTGTTTGTATGCATATTTATATTTTGTAGGCCTCATTATAGCCATACTTTATTTGTTGAGTCGAGGAAAAAAAATGTCTAGGTAGATGAAAGATTCTTGTTTGTCCTAAATTGCCATTGACCAACGTAAAAACGTCGACCATTGCTTTCAAGTAGTAAAATCTTAAACAATGGGTATTTTAGTACGTTAGCCACGATAGGATTATTAAATGGGATATCACTTTCTTCTGTGATCTCATGTGAGCATCCCTCGAAGGACGTGACAACTCAATTAACCATAACCAGTGAGGCGTTTACCGACTTCTTTTGCTCGGTCCGTTGGTGATTCTTTGAGCTACCGGTTTTTTTCTTTTCTTTTTAAGGATAAAGAGAATCTTTTTATTTTATTTTATTGTCTGGTTAAAAGACAAGAGTGTCCACCGTTTGATGGTTTAGTCGTTTGGGATTACAGTGAAAAGGGGTTTACAATTATGCTTCATGATTCAAGGGTGTGATTTTCAGAGAGAAACAGAGCCTTTGGATATGATTTAGCAGGTGGCTGCTTTGGGCTTGTCTTCACAAATAGGAGTTCGGAAATACTTTAAAGGTTTTCACTAAAGAGAGGCTGCGAGTTTGTTACCTCTTCTCAGTTGTAGTGAGAGTTCATGATCTGGGTTCTGGGGCTTGTCCGCTGTTCATATAAGATAAGATTGAGACCGTTCAGAATTCCCTAGTAAGCTTTTTTCTCTCACTTTCTTGGGTTTTTCTTGCAGCGGAAACAAAGGGGTTTCAACTTTTCCAGTATAGTTTAGTTCGATGTTTTTACAACTAAGCTATTGCAGTGGAAGTTGATCTTTTTATGTTTAATTTGAGGTAAGATCTAATGTGATTTGAATGCAAAGATGAAATCATTGAGTAGTGTAGGACTTGCTCTGAGTGTAGTTTTTGGTTGCCTCTTCTTGGCTCTTGTTGCGGAGCTTTACTACTTATTGTGGTGGAAGAAGAGGTTAACCAACAGAGAGATGGAAAATGATTACAGCGGCCCAGCAAGTGAGCTGTTCTACATGTTTTGCTGGAAAAAGTCTACTTCTTTGAGGAACACAGCTTTGGATCCCCAAGAACTCCGTTCTTCTATGGGAATCACAGGCACCCTTGTCCATGAACCAGAAGGCCAGCTTCATATGCAGTCAAACAAGGATTTTTTGCTTAAACCCTTCGGAGATGATGACATGGAGACAGAGTTCATGAGGCTGCAAAACCTCTCAGGCCCTCCGAGATTCCTGTTCACAATTATAGAGGAAACCAAAGAGGATTTAGAATCTGACGATGGCAAGTCTAGGGGTGACAAG
The DNA here is from genome assembly GCA_003123785.1 of Pterocarya stenoptera. Classification (NCBI taxonomy): domain Eukaryota; kingdom Viridiplantae; phylum Streptophyta; class Magnoliopsida; order Fagales; family Juglandaceae; genus Pterocarya; species Pterocarya stenoptera. The sequence continues at coordinate 56,239 of QEOT01123525.1, forward strand.
AGTAGAAAGGGTTCCAGAAGTAGAAGCTTAAGCGATTTGCTTCTACCATCGGAGACTCCGTATTTGACCCCCCTGGCTTCCCCATCTTTTTTCACTCCCCCTGTCACTCCTATGAACTCTTACAATCAGCATGGATTCAACCCTCTCTTTGAATCAGCAACAGATGCAGAGTTCAAAAGCATAAAGTCCTCACCTCCTCCAAAGTTCAAGTTCTTAAAGGATGCAGAAGAGAAACTAAAAAGAAAATTAATAGAAGAAGCCAAAGAAAAGGTTCATAGCACCGATGAGGTTGTCCAAGAAAACAGAAATCCAGCTTCCCCATCAAAGTTTCATAAAGACGAGGAAGATGGGCCTTTCATCACAATCATTGTTGATAAGCATAAAGAAAGAGATGTTAATCACCATCCACTACAGTACCATTCAAGCACTTCACAGGTACTTCCTCTAGCTTCTTCACCCTCATCATTCCGATCACCGATTAACAAGAAGCCCAGTTTACATTAGAGTTCCATTAACCAAAATGAAATGGGTCTGTCCTCACAGGCACTTCATCTAATTATCTTTTATTAGATGTTTTCATCTTTCAGGTTCTTGTGTTTATCTCAATTTCTTTTTAAGGGGTTTGGGGATGCAGTTACAGGTTAAACATTCTTAACCCTTGTGCTCTGAATCTTTTGTTTTGGGGGAGGGGGGCACATTCTCTGCAACTTTGACATGGAGATGTGGGTCTGATGCAAGTGGTGGGGGACCTGTGGAGTTATTTGTTTTATTCAATCTCCATGTCTCCTGAGTTGTCTCATAGCTGTAACTCTGATGAGTGATGGTCCAACTGATGTTATTGTCGAACCAGCTCTGTAAAATTCTTTTTACGGCCAAGTTTTTTTCCCCGCTAAATTTATAGCCTTTATTCGTTGTTTATCTTTTTTTTTTTTTTTTTTT
>QEOT01123526.1:0-66579 GCA_003123785.1 Pterocarya stenoptera
CAAGCAAATGGGGAATAGCAAGGTTTGGCACTTATCATTTTGGCTCGATGTAGAATATCTAAAATATATTTGGACTGGTTGAGATATAGACCAGTGTGATCCCCTATGGCCTGAATGCCAAGGAAAAAGGCTAGAGTACAAAGGTCCTTGAGGGAAATTTTTTTTTTGTAGCAGCTTTGTAAGAGATGAAATGTGGGTTGGATTTGTTCCTGTGACCAGAATGTCAACTACATACACAAGTACATAGATGAGAATTTTTCCCTACTGAAAGACAAAGAGTAAGTGATCCACTTGTGACTCGATAATGTCAAGAGACATTGGTACTAGCTCTTGGGGCTTGTTTGAGTCCATAGATGGACTTTTTGAGCTTGCACACATAGTCAAGAAAAATAGGGTGTTTAAAGCCTTGTGGTTGCTCCATATACACTGTTTCATGAAAAGCACCATGTAAAAAGCATTTGAAACGTCCAATTTTGTGATGGGCCAAGTAAAGGCGACAAAAAGTGCTAACACACTCAGATTGTGGCAAGTTTAATCATTGGACTGAAGGTTTCAGTGTAGGCAGTGCCATCTTGTTGCTCATATCCTTTTGCCACCAATCAAGCCTTATATCTATCTATAGAACCATTGGCTTTTTGCTTGAGTTTAAAAACCCATTTGCAGTGACATGGTGGTTTATAGGTCTTAGGCAGAGAGTCCAAGTTTGGTTGGTTTGAAGGGCATGGAACTCAGCTGTCATAGCTTCTTGCCATTCAGGTATTTGGGTAGCTTGTTTAAAAGATGTGGGTGCAGTGGGAAGTAAGGTGTTATGGAATGCAGTGATAGGGTACTTTGTGGAATAATAGAGTTGGTATTCTGGAAATGATTTTGGCTTAGAATTGCCTGCTTGAGCTCGAGTGACCATTGGAGGGTGAGGAGGTGACGGATTAGTCTGTAGTGTTGAAGATATTGTGGTTGATGGAAAGTGTGTTGGCTGAGGTGATGATGATTGAGGAAGTGGTGTGGTAGAGTTTGGATTGGAAGAAAATAAGTTCTCAAGAGAGAGTGAAGTAAGGGATGGTGGTAATGGCAAAGGAGCTGGAATGGCAAGGGAAGAATTAGAGTTAGCGAAGGAATCTGTACTTGAGGGAAGGTCTTTGCAAGTCTGGAGTGAAGATAGGGCATCATCCTTTGCTGGAAAAAGCTGTTCATCAAACCTCACATGCCTAGAAATGTAAATTTTGTTAGAAATAGGGTCAAGGCACTTGTATCCATGATGATGGGAGGGGTAGCCTAGAAAGATACACTTTCTAGTGCGAAACTCTAGTTTATGCTTGCTGTAAGGTCAAAGAAACGAGTAACAAGTACAACCAAAGACTCTTAATGATTGATAATCAGGTGGTTTGTGGAAAAGGGTGGTGTAGGGTGAAAAGAAATGAAGTAATGGGGAGGGGAGTCGATTGATGAGAAAGGCTGCTAGAGACTGCTTCAACCCAGTATGTATGTGGTAGTTGGGATGTGGCTAGTAGGGAGAGACATGTTTGGTGAGGTGATACTGTTTTCTCTCAGCTAGCCCATTTTGTTGGGCAATGTGAGGAGAAGAAATTCTATGATGAATCCCATTGGAATCTAGGTATGTTTTGAAAGGAAGAATGGTGTATTCACCTCCTCAATCAGATTGAAAATGTTTGATCTTGTAAGAGAGCAAATTTTCTGTTGTGTTTTTTAATTTAATGAAGCAAGTAAGCACATTAGGTTTCATCTTGCGGGGAAAGAGCCATGTAAATTGTGAGTAATCATCCATAAAAATGACATAGTATTTAAATCTAGCGAGAGAAGGAATAGGAGAAGTCCACACATCAAAATGCAATAATTCAAGAGGATGATAGGATTGTCTGTTTGAAGAATGAAATGACAGCCTTTTATTTTTTGCTAATCGACAAGATTCACAAATATTAGAAGAAATGGAGTGCAATACAAGAAGATTGTTAGTGTGGATCACACAACTAACAATGTCTTGACCTAGATGCCTTAGTCTATTATGCCATGTAGGAAGAGTGGTCTTGACACCTAGGAAGATTGTAGGCTGTTGTGACGTTTTGTGGAAGAGCTTTTTGAGGTGCAATGGATAGAGGCCATCTTTACTCTTTCCTTGCAAAAGGATCTTCTCGGTTTGAATGTCCTTCACCATAAAAAAATCAGCAGTGAGAATAAAAAACAAGCATTGTCAACACAAAACTTTGGAATGGATAATAAATTGGTTGATACTTTGGATAATGAAGAATATTATTTAAATGTAATGAGGAACCATTAGAGACAAGTGTGGAAGAACCAGTATTTGCAATGGAAAGGTTGGATCCCTTTACAACTGTCACAGCTTCAGTTCCTTTGAATGGTTGTTGCAGACTAAGATTGTTAAAAGCTGAAGTAATGTGGTTGTTGGCAGCACTATATGCATACCATGGCTGCTCAGCTTCATCCACTTGCACAACATTAGATTGGGCCATCATAGCTGCCAACTGAGAGGGGGATGATGCCCTTGATAAGCAAAGTCCATCCTATGGTAACAATTAAGGGCTTGGTGGTTGGTTTTGCCACAGATTTGACAAGGAACACGAGTGTTTGAGAAAACATTGTTGGTTTTATTAGGAGTGGCCTGTGCAGATAAGGAAGTGGAAACAGTTTTTGATTGCTGGTTTCGTGGATAAAAGGACTTGTTTGAGTGTTGGTTCTTATTTTTGCGAGGAAGGAAGCTTTTGTTGGGCTTGTTTGAGAACATAGCAAAGCTACCCGAGTCTGGAAGAAGAGATTGTTGTTGAGAAATAAAGAGAGCTTCAAAGTTAAGAAGTTCAGATTGAAATGCTTTAAAGGTCATGGGATGATCACTGGTAGCAAAGGAAAATGCTGTGATAAAAGGAGTGTAAGACGGGTGAAGACCACTTAAAATATAAGTAATAAGATCTTCATCATCAACTATTTTGCCAATTGCAGCAAGTTGATCAGCAATTTGCTTAGCTATTTGAAGATATGTTGTGCAAGTTTTTAAGTCTTGGCGAAGGGCTTGTAGCTGACTCTTGAGATGTGCCAGCCCAAACCTTGAGTGAGAGGCAAATCTGCAAGCTAGATAAGTCCAAATTTACTTGGATGAATGGAGGCCATAAACTATGGCCAGTACCCCGTCTGATAAGTTGGCATTGAGCCAACTGAGTATGAACTGATCCTTCTTTGTCCAAAGGACAAAGTCATGATTGATTTTGGGGTGGGATCATCCTGTGAGGTAGGAATAAATTGAGGTGGGTATGGCTCACTACCATAAACTATTCCTAGAAGATCAAAAGTACACAATACTAGAAGAAATTGTGAAATCCATAGCAGATAGTTTTGGTGGTCCATTTTGATGGAGATGAATTGTGTGATATTGGAGATCACAAAGGACAAAGATGTGTTGTTGGCCATTCGGATCAAAAGGTGTTACCCGAGGGGCTCTGGTACCATGTAAGAAAGTAAAAGATGGATGAAAAAATGTATGTGATTTCATTGATAATGATCTATTTAAATACAAAGAATTTGAAAGATTGCAGCCATAAATAAAAACTGTACAGCTAGACTAATATCTAAATAAGGTAACAAAGAACATTGTAATGCTAAATTAGTTCTAACGGTAGTATCTATGTACTGATCTTCAGAGATCTTGGATTGATTGGAATCCCACAGGAAGCTATTAGGATCACATAATGAATATTGGTTAACACATCTGGATTTTGCACCTATAGAGGTGTTAAACCAATTCTTGATCATCGACATAGGAATATGTGCTAGAATTTCTTATGGGCCTTAATGATAAATTTTCTCATGTACGGCGGGGACACATTCCACTCTTGGATCCATTACTTCCAATTAGTAAGGTTTTTTCCTTAGTTCTTCAAGAAGAGAGGCAACAACATGTTTCATCTTTGCCCATTGCTCATATTAAATCTACTGCATTATTAAGCAAGAACCAAAATAGTTTTGTTTTTGTGGTGTCATCTGTCCCTAAAGCTTTTTGAAATCGACGAGGGAGGCCCTATTGTACTCATTGCAAGATAGTAGGACACATAGTGGAGAAATGCTACAGACTACATGGGTACCCTCCAAGTTTTTGATCCAACAAGGCCAAGGTTTCAATAGCCAATCAAGCCTCTACCACCACCTTACCAGAGCCTACAACCACTAGTCATGAAATCCCTCAACTCCCAATAACACTTGAGCAATGTCAGCAATTGATGGACTTCCTCAAAATCCAATTTCAACTTCAATCATCTATTCATCAAGTAAGTAGTGTTCTACCTTCCAAAGATTCATCGTTCACCAATTTAACAGGTAAAATAACTTTCCCTAATGTTCTTGTTAACCAAAATCAGTCTTGGATTCTTGACAATGGAGCCGCTAACCATATGGTCAGTTTCATGTCCTCTCTTAGTTCTATCACTTCTGGAATTCAAACCACAATCAAATTGCCAAATGGCACTCATGTTCCTGTCACACATATTGGGACAGTTAATCTTTCCAATTCTTTGACATTAATGAATGTCCCATGTGTGCCATCTTTTTCCTTCAATCTTGTTTCGTTAGTCAATTGGTCTAACACAAACTTTGTTGCCTCATTTTCCTTGGCGGATATTGCTATTTGTAGGACTTGTGCTCTTGGAGGACAATTGGAATAGCTAAACAAGTGGGAGGCCTCTATCATTTACAAACTTCGGTTTCACAAATTCCAAGTATTGTCACAGCTACTTCCTCTCCATTTACTTGTCCTCCTTCATGTAATTCATCTTTTGATTTGTGGCATTATAGGCTAGGCCACTTATCTCTTACCAGATTACTTTTGTTAAAATTTTTTATTCCAACTCTTTCACTTTAAGATCATACCCTTTGTAATGTTTGTCCCTTAGCCAAACAAAAGAGATTGTCATTTCCAATAAGTACAAATAAAGCTAATGGGATCTTTGATCTCATCCATTGTGATATTTGGGGTCCATTTTTAGTTGATTCTAATGATGGCTCTCGTTTTTTTCTTACTATTGTGGATGATTTTTTTCAATCCACTTGGGTCTATTTGATGCGATATTTATATCAAAGCTCTTCGAACTAACAATGGTATTGAGTTAAACATGCTAGAATTTTATTCTTCCAAAGGGGTCATACACCAACACTCATGTGTTGGAACTCCTAAAAAAAATGGTATCGTCGAATATAAACACCAACATATTTTGAATGTTGCTCGCTCACATCGTTTTTAGGCTAATTTGCCATTCTCTTTGTGGGGGGATTGTATTCTTGCTGACACATATCTCATTAATAGAACTCCATCACCTCTTCTTTCAAATAAATCTCCACACATCTACGTGTATTTGGTTGTCTATGCCTTGCTTCAAACCTTCACCATTCTCGATCCAAATTTGATGTTCGAGCTTGACCTTATATTTTTGTAGGCTATCCACACAATGTTAAGGGCTATAAGATTTTTGACCTCACTCATTATTCTATTTTTGTTTCTCGTGATGTGGTTTTCCATGAGAATATTTCTCAATATAAATCCTCAAAGACTTCTCATTTAGCTCCGTCTTAGTTGGTTTTGCCTACTGTTTTTTATGATATTCCTTCAAATGCTTCACCACAATCTCTTTTTCATACTTCTTCGGATTCTACCATCCCATTAAAACTAGTTTCACATTCTCCTCCAGTAAGACGTTCATCTAGACCTCATAAGCAGCCACAGTACTTAAAGGATTATCATTGTCACCTTTATACTTTGTTAGCCTCTCCATCTTCTTCTTTGGCCATAGGTTCCTCTCCCACATGTATGAGATATCCAATTTCTTATGTCATTTCATATGATAGATTTTCTCGTTCTTATCAAGCATTTTTTTTTTCTATTTCATCTCATAAAGAACCTCAGTCATTCAAGGTTACTGTCCGATCATCTGAATGGTGTGAGGCTATGGCTACTGAAATCAAAGCCTTGGAGCCCTTGCCAAACTACAGAAGTGGAAGGGAGTTCACAAAAGAAAGAATAGATAGAGCCTTTGCCAACAAGGAATGGAATGACCTGTTTAACTTTGCCTCATGCACTGCTTTTGCTGCCATTAAATCTGATCACTCTCCTTTCCATATTAATAAACAGAAGCTAGCATATGGGAGGAAGGAGAGGGGTGTGCTTTAGATATGAGGTGCCTGGGAACTTAAAGAAGAATGCCAGAAAGTTGTAGCTGAGGCATGGAAGAAGGACAGTGTAGGAGGCTGAGGCTAAGTCAATGAGACATAAACTTGAGCTATGTCAAAAGGGCCTGTTGTTTTGGAAACATAAAAACAAGTAGCATAATCAATTGGCAATCACACAGGGGCTGGCTAAGATAAGTCATCTCCGAAACACTGGAACTGGTCATCATTTAGTACCCATGAAGCAACTACAGAAGACAGTGGAGCTCTTTCTTGTAGAAAATGACTTGAAATGGCACCAGAGAGCAAAGAAGCATTGGTTTAAACATGGAGATAGAAACACCCAATATTTCCATATGCAGGCAAGCCAAAGAAGGAAGACAAATGCAATCAAATGTGTTGAGGATTCCAATGGGAGGGTTGTTACTGAACAGGGAGACATTGGTGATGTCTTCACAGGTTTTTTCTCATCCCTCTTTACTACTTCCCTCCCTACTAACTTTGAGGAGTGTCTATATGCACTACATACAACATTGGATGTGGAGATGAAAGCTTGGCTCATGAATCCATTCACTCGAGAGGAAATCAAAGCTGCTATTTTTAAAATGAACCCATTAGGATCCCATGGTCTTAATTCTATCAGAATCACTAGGAAGTAGTGGGTGAGGAAGTGTGCAACTATGCTCTCCAGGTCCTTAACCAATGTGGCTCTCTCACTAAGGTAAATGACACTTATATCTCCCTCATCCCTAAAGTAAAAAACCCTAAGAAAGTAACTGAATACAGACCCATTAACCTATGTAATGTGTTGTACAAAATTGTATAAAAAACCCTTGCAAACAGGTTGAAAGTCATTCTTCCCAAACTCATTTCCTTGAATCAAAGTGTCTTTGTACCTGGAAGGCTCATCTCAGACAATACATTAGTTGCCTATGAGGTCCTTCATTCCATTCAAGAATGAAAGGGAGAATGGGCTTCATGGCCCTTAAATTAGATATTAGCAAGGCATATGATATGATAGAATGGAGGTTTGTGAAATCAATAATGCTTAAGATGGATTTCCCTTTGCACTAGATCAACATTATCCAAATTTGTCTTAAATCAGTGTCATACTCAATACTTGTTAATGAGGAGCCTCAACAAAAGTTCTTACCTTCAAGGGGACTTTGACAAGGGGACCCCATGTCCCTTTATATATTCATCCCTTGTGCTGAAGCCCTTACATGACTACTGAATCGAGCTGAGAACTGTGGTGCCTTAACACCTGCCCCAATAGGAAGAGGCCTAGTCACAGTGAACAACCTTTTTTTCGCTGATGACAGCCTCCTATTCTGTCAAGCAACCTTTGAGGAACTCACTTGTGTCCTTAACATACTTGGTCTATATGAAAAGGCCTCAGGACATGCACTAAACAAAGATAAATCTTCTATTTTCTTTAGCAAGAATACTCAACAAAAAACACAGCAACAGATTCTGCAGTTGGCAGGGGTGAAGTCATCTGGAACCTTATAGAGGTACTTAGGGCTACTTGCTTTTGTAGGCAGAGCAAAAATTGCTACTTTCCACTCTCTTATTGACAAGACTTGGGCTCGAGTGGCAAACTAGAAGACAAATCATCTTTCTATAGCATGGAAAGAAATCTTACTCAAAGTAGTACTTCAAGCCATACCTACCTATGCCATGGGAACCTACCTATGCCATGGGAATGCTTTTGCTACCAGTTTCAATTACAAGGAAACTAAACTAGTTGCTCAGGAAATTCTGGTGGGGCTATAATGAAGACACCTTCAAGATACAGTGGGTCAATTGGAAACAGCTTAGCTACAACAAAGACTCTGGAGGCCTTGGCTTCAGAGATTTTAGGAGTTTTAATTTAGCCTTGCTCTTAAAACAAGGCTAGAGGATTCAACAGAACCCATCCTCTCTAGTGGCCGTGGTCCTCAAGCAGAAATATTTCAACTAGGTTGGGTTGTTAGAAGCACAGTTGGGATCAGGGCCTTCCTTTGCTTGGAGAGGCATTCATGCAGGGCTAGATTTGCTAAAGAGATGCCTTATGTGGAGAATAGGGAATGGATACAAAGTTAATATATGGAATGATAGCTAGATTCCATCCTTTCACTCATACAAGGTTTTGTCCCCTTGAGATGCAGACTGCTGGTGTGATACAGCAAGTGATCTCATTGATCCCCACCTGAAAATGTGGAAGGAACCCCTCCTTCATGAACCATTCTCCCCACAAGAAATTGAAGCCATCAAACCAATACCTATTAGCCTGGGTGGGAAAGATGACAGGATGGTATGGCAGTTTACTAAAAATGGCCTATACACTTTAAAAAGTGGCTATTACCTTAGAAGAGAAATGGAAAGGGCTTTGGAAGGGGAGACATCAAGTAGATCCAGTGACAAACTAGTATAGAAGATTTTTTGGAAACTGGAAGTAGCTCCTGCTACCAAGATGTTCATCTGGAGAGCATGTAGTGAGGCTCTCCCCACTTTAGCTAACCTGAGAAGGAGGAAAATAATTAAAGACAGTTCATGCTTAATATGTAAGCAGTGTCCTGAAACATCTGGTAATGCTTTATGGGGATGTGTTGTTGCTCAAGATGTATGGAATCAAGGTGGTAAGAAAGTGCAAAAGATGACTTTCCACAATGAAATGTTTTTTGACATCTGATCAATTCTAGTGGATTTTCTTGACTCACCAGAACTTGAGGAGGCTGCTGCCATATTGAGAGGAATCTGGACAAGGAGGAATGAGTTTATTCATGGCAAAGAATTCAAGCATCCTACAATGGTATGTCAACAAGCCAAAGTAGAAATCTTATCTTACAAAGAGGCACTCAAAAAGCCACGGGAAGTCAGTGTCAAGCTTCTAACAGTTGCTCACAAGTGGTCAAAACCTACTGAAGATTGCTTTAAGATTAACTGGGATCGGCTGTGAAGACTGGGGAGGGGAGAATTGGGATAGGAGTGATAATCAGAGATCACCAAGGCCAAGTCATTGGTGCTCTTTGTGCCAAAAGGTCTCTCAGAGGAAGCCCTTTTGATGCTGAAGCTTATGGACTACTACTAAGAGCAGTTTTCTACAAGGAACTAGGCTTGCAACAAGTCTGTCTAGAGGGGGATTCAAAACAAGTTACGGACTCGTTGCAGAGCCACATTTCAAGCTAGAGTTTGGGAGGTTGCCTAATAAGAGATGCTCGACAAATGCTGGATTCATGTGTCATTTGGACAGCTTCACATGCTTATCAAGAGGCAAACATGGTAGCTCACCAACTTGTAAAAGCTGCCCTCGAGTGTTTAGAGGATTTGAATGACATTGAACTGTGTCCATCTTGTATTTTGCCTATTGTAGCTAAAGAAATGTTGTAACACTCTAGCTCTATGTCATTTGGGACTATAGAGTCGATGTAAGTTTTATTCTGACTAATGAGATTAGTTCTCTTTCAAAAAAAAAAAAATCAAAGCCTTGGAAGAGAACAATACTTGGACTATCATGTAATTTACCTTTAGGCAAACACCCAGTTGGGTGTAAATGGGTGTATAAAATCAAACATCGTTTAGATGGTACTATCAAGCGTTACAAAGCTCGCTTGGTAGCCAAAGGATATACTCAACTTGAGAACCTTGACTATCTTGAGACTTTTTTCCCTGTGGCAAAAATGGTCACTATTAGAACTTTGTTGGCTATTGTTGCAGCTAAGAATTGGTATTTACATCAATTAGATGTAAATAATAATTTTCTTCATGGTGATCTCCATGAAGAGGTTTATATGTCTCTTCTACCTAGTTTTTATAGGCAACATCCACAACAATTGTCTTCATTATATCGACAGGGGGAGCATCATACTGGATAAGGGGGACAACAACCTAGTTCTAACTCACCAACACCTGTTTGCAAATTAAACAAGTCACTTTATGGGTAAGCAAGCTTCTCGTCAATGGTTCACCAAATTTTCTTTTGTGCTTATTGCTCATGGTTTTTTCACAGTCAAAGGCTAACTATTCTTTATTTACCTGAAGCCAAGGTCATTGTTTTCTTGCTTTGCCAGTCTATGTTGATCATATAATCATCATAGGGAATGATAAACAATCAATTATTGATTTCATAACATTCCTTAATTCCCATTTCAAGCTTAAGGACCTTGGCTCCCTTAGATACTTTCTTGGCATTGAAATTTCTAGGTCTGCTCAAGGAATTGCCCTCTGCTGGCGAAAATATGTACTTGAAATCATTGATGATGCTGGTCTTTCGGCAGCCAAACTAGCCAAATTTCGTATGGATCAAAATTTGCGGCTCACTAAGGATCAAGGCACTTTGTTGACAGATCCTCTTGTGTATAAAAGGCTTGGAGGAAGACTTATATACCTTACCATTACTCGACTTGATTTGGCTTTTTTAGTTCAGATTCTTAGTCACTTTTTGGATCATCTTCGAGATTCTCCTTTAGCTGCTGCTTATCGAGTGCTTAGATACCTTAAGGGTACACTGGCTCAAAGTTGATTTTTTCCTACGTATTCTAATCTATAGCTTAAGGCATTCTGTAATGTTGATTGGGCAAGTTGTTATCACACTCAAAAATTAGTGATTGGTTTCTGCATCTTCTTTGGATCTTCTCTTGTGTCTTGGCTTCCAAGAAGCAGAACACAGTTTCAAGATCATCTGCCGAGGCAGAATATAGAGCCATAGCTATGACATGCTACGAATTAACTTGGCTCTTACAACTTTTGCATGACCTTTCCATATCTCATTCAAAACCAGCAATTTTTTTTTTGTGACATCCAGGCACTCCATTTTGCTACAAATCTAGTTTTTCATGAGAGGACTAAACACATACAGATTGAGAAATTATTGAATGGCACTGTCAAGACCCTTTATGTCTCCTCACAAAACCAGCTTGTTTAACTCTTTACAAAGCCTTTTCGTCTCTCTCAATCTTCTACTCTTATTTGCAAGATGGGAGTGCTTAATCTTCACTCTCCATTGTGTGGGGGAATGTTAGAAATGTATTTGACACGTGGTTAATTGTATATAAGTTTCTCTATTGTACAGCCTGGCTGTATATATAAATACTACATGTACATATTAATTATTCAATTAGAATATACAAGAAAGTTCTAAAATCTCAAATTCCTTTTGGTCTCGTGCTCTGCTTGTTAGCAACCTCCATAGATAATCTCTTTCCAGCTCTGTGCAAAATAGCCATTACAGAACACAAGCTCAAACTTATCTTCACAACTCAATTCATTTGTATTGTTAATCTATTTAAGTGGTTACGATATACGAATAAAGCATTTAATAAATATTGTATTGCTAAACAATTGTTTGAACGAGGCATTGATTATCTTTAAAGGTGCAAATGGGTTGAGTTCGAGTAAATAGTGGGTGGTCAAGTCTCCTTAGTTTAATTTTTATTCAAACACGAACTTGATTTTATATTCACTAACAACTTGTTTAATATTCGAACAAATTCGAACTAGATTATAGGTTGCTTCATTTAGGTAAAATAGATACATTGTATTTATAACTTTATCTAAACATTTTAACAAGCAAATCTTGACTTTTTGCTAATGTTTTTATAAATATATATATATATACACGTACATATCAACAATTAGATTCATAAGGATTCAAGTAACATGTCTAGTATTAGGAACATGAAAATACAATAAAAATAAATAAATACAAAATTATTGGAATTTACAAACTCATTGTTATAAAATTTGACCTATAACAGTATATCAGCAGTGCTGAAATTAGAACTAACATACCAATATTAAGGAAGATTGCAACAATCATGCCAAGAAAAATGAATCAAGCTCCAATTATGCCAAGTCAACTGAATCAAGCTCAAATATAGAATCGTAGCTGTTTTTTCATTTATTGTAAATCTTTTCAATTATTATAAATTGCATTCTTGCACAACTCTAGTATCTGTATATATGTAGGTACCAAAAACAGTTCATGTACTTGTATATATTTCATTTAAAGGTCAATGAAAGTGTGTGGTGTTTTTTCATTGAAACCGTATGTTTTTTAAAACTTTGTATGGTATCAAGAGAGCCATACTCTCACGAGCAAACATAGCCTCTTCTCTAAGATGGCTTCCTCATTAGACCAAACATCTACCCTTCGTCCATACACTCATCCCGTATCACCCACTGAACATGCCCTCATTGCGCTCAATATTTCTACACAAATCAATGAGAAATTGACACCATCTACCTTCCCCCAATGGAGAGCACAATTTGAAGCTCTCCTTATAGGCTATGATCTCCTTGACTATGTCAATGGAATTTCACAGTGTCCTTTCCCTGTTGGCACCTCTTCCACAGAGTTAAATAAAACTCATTAGATTCGTCAGGACAAATTCATCCTGAGTGCTATTATGACTTTAACCTCCACCACCATTACTTCCCTCATCACCACTGCCAAAACCTCCCATGAGGCTTGGAAGAAACTTAATCATATGTATGCCAGTAAATCTAGAACCCGAGCCATCCAACTCAATGAAGAACTTACCTTGATTCAGCAAGGAACTCGTTCCATCCCTGATTATTTGCATGAGGTGAAATCCCTTGCCGATGAAATCGCCCTTATCGATCATCCCATATCTGATGATGATCATCCCATATCTGATGATGATCATCCCATTTATATTCTTAAAGGACTAGGTTATGATTTCAAGGAAATTGCAGCGCCGATTCATTCATGGGAAACATCTTTGGCCTTCGAAGAACTGCACGACATTCTTGTGGGGGCATGAAAGCTACCTACGGCACTTGGAGATGACAACCCAACAACTCATAGCTTTTGCAAATTATTCTCACTGCACCAAGCAGAAATATGGTTCCTCTGGTGGGTCTCAGTCGAAAGGAAATTATAAGGCCAATGGGCCTCCTCGGCCTCAAGGCCAAAATCGCACCTCTCAAGGTGCAGCCCAAAGAAAATAAAAGGTACTCCAATACATCCGCTCGGCCTAATCAGCGTCGTTACCAGCTAAAATGTCAATTTTGTGAACAAATGGGCCACACAACCAAGTCTTGTCCCCAGCTTCATTCATCTAAAGTCACGATGAACTGTGCAACTATGTGTAGTCAATAGGATCACAAGTGGCTTCTTGACTCCGCTGCTTCTCACAATATTACTGGTGACTTGACGAATTTATCTATTCACTCTGAGTATGATGGCACTGATGAAGTTGTTATTGATGATGGGTCAGGTTTGGCGGTCTCACACAGTGGTTCATTGACTTTAAACTCACCAAAACGGACCTTTATTCTTCGTGCTACTCTTTGTGTCCCAAATATTTGTAAAAATTTAATTTCCGTTCATTATTGCACATCACAAAATAATGTTTTTGTTGAGTTTCACCCTTCTCATTTTCTTGTGAAGGATCGGATCACGGGGGCAACCCTACTAAAAGGTGAATGTGAAAGCGGCGTTTACATTTTTCTGAAATCACTGGTCGGCTCCTCTTCAAAAATGGTGGCCAACGTGCATGAACATACCTCGTTTGATGGGTGGCACAAGCGTCTTGGACATCCGCCATTTAAAGTTGTCCAACATCTTGTCAAAATATTTTCTCTTCCTGTTATGAATAATAAAATAAACTGTTTGTGCTCATCTTGTTCTATTAATAAAGCCCATCAACAACTTTCTCAGCCCACGCGTTTTCAAAGCCATGCTCCTCTTGATCTTATTTATACTGATGTGTGGGGACCCATTCATTGTCTTGGTCTCGATGGTTCTTGTTATTATTTGCTTTTCATTGACCATTACACAAAATATATGTGGTTCTATCCCATAAATGCAAACTCTTGTGTTAGGACTATCTTTTCCCAATTCAAAAATCTTGTTGAGAAACGTTTTCAAGCAAAAATTAAAAGTTTCTATTCCGATAATGGTGGCGAATATATCAGTCTCAAACAGTTTCTCTCTCTACATGGCATCAGTCACTACACTACTACCCCTCACACGCCTCAACAAAATGGTGTCTCCGAAAGTCTTCACCGTCACTTAGTTGAGACTGGTCTTACCTTACTTCATGATGCCAACCTTCCTCTCTCCTATTGGCCCCATACTTTCCATACTGCCACCTACCTCATAAACCGTCAACCCACCCCTCTCCTTCAAAATAAATAACCATTTGAGGCCCTTTTTGGACAAAAACCCAACCACCTCAAGTTAAAATCTTTTGGGTGTCTCTGTTTTCCCCTCACCAAGCCCAATAACACACAAACTCTAGCCCAAGTTCAGCCTGTGTGTCTTCATTGGGTATTCTTCAACCCAAAATGCCTACAGATGTCTTGAGCCCGCAACCCACAAAATCTAGACTTCTTGGCATGTCCACTTCGATGAAGCTTGAACCCTAACCTCCCTTGGTTCCTCTTCTCCATCCCCGTCTGCTGTGCCACTCTTGCAAGACATCATTTCGCTTACACCTGTAGTCTCCTCACTGGATCCATCTCACGCCGTCCCAGTGGTCTCGAAAATTGTCTCCGCCACGGTCTCATCTCCTCCAGGTAATCCCCGTATCTCCCCTTCTCATGAATTCTTAGATTCTCAAAATAATTTGGATTCTACATCTATGTTGCCTACAAGTGTGCTTAAACCCCAATGTGAATATGATCCCTTCAAATCGTCCCCTTCCCTTTCCCTTGTTTTCAACTCAGGACCGATTGAATCACTTTCCACCTCAAATTGTCGCACTCACTCCACCCGATCTATGAACAACATCTTCAAACTGAAACAACTCAACGTTTTCACCAAACACCCCCTCCTTCCAAGTCTTGAACCAACATGTGTGACCTAGGCCTTATCCATGCCGTCATGTTTGAAGAGCTCACTGCTCTTAGGAGACATGGCACTTGGGACTTAGTTTCCCTTCTAATAGGCTCTAATCCCATGGGTTGTAAGTGGGTCTTTCAGGTTAAGCGAAAGGCTGATGGCTCAATCGATCGTTTCAAAGCCCGTCTTGTTGTGAAATGGTATAATCAAAGACTCGAGATTCATTACACGGAGACTTTCAGTTCCGTTGTAAAAGCCCAGCCACTATTCGATCTATCCTTATTGTTGCTGTCATGCAAGGCTGGGTTTGAAGACAAATGGATGTTAACAATGCATTTCTACAAGGGGAAATTACTGAGGATGTGTATATGAGTCAACCTCCAGGGTTCAAGGATTTTTCCAAACCTAATCATATGTGCAAATTACATAAAGCCATCTATGGTCTTAAGAAGGCCCCTCGGGCATGGTACTCAACTATCAGGGATGCTCTTCTTCATTTTGGGTTTCATAACTCTAAGGCTGATTCTTTACTCTTTATTTATCGAAGTGGCTCAATTATATGCTATTTTCTGGTGTATGTGGATGACCTTGTGCTTACAGGAAATGATTCCAACTTTGTGCACTCTATCATTAAGCAACTTGGTGCTAGATTTTCTTTGAAAGATATGGGCACTCTTCACTATTTTTTGGGTGTGGAAGTTATCCCAACTCGTGCAAGTTATTTCTATCCCAGCATAAATACTTATGTGACTTGCTGTCCAAAACCAACATGGTTGGTGCTAAGGATGTGTCAACTCCCTTATCTACTAGTACATCTTTAAAATTGGTTGATGGTATAACTTCCTTTGATAGTACTGAATTTCGACGTGTTATTGAGAGTCTTCAATATCTTTCACTTACTCATCCTGATATATCTTTTGCTGTTAACAAGTTGTCCCAATTTATGCACAAGTCCACAATCACTCACTGGACAGCAGCAAAAAGGTTACTTCGATATCTGAAGCAAACCATCTTTCATGGCATTCAACTCAGAAAGGACACTCTTTGGCATCTAATGACATATTCCGATACTGATTGGGCTGGGAATGTTGATGATCGTACGTCTACTTCCGCCTATATCAGTTTCCTTGGTAACAACCCAATCTCCTAGAGTTCCAACAAACAAAGGGCTGTTGCATGCTCATCTACGGAAGCTGAATACAGATCATTAGCTAATGCAGTCTCTGAAACAATGTGGTTACTTGGCCTTCTCAATGAACTTGGATTTCCCCTCAAAGCTCCTCCTTCTATGCTATGTGACAACCTTGGAGCCACTCATCGAAGCTTTAATCCAGTTTATCATTCTCGCATTCAAATAGACCTTCATTTTGTCCATGACTTGGTTCAAAAGGGGACTCTTCATGTTAAGCATGTTCATACCCAGGCCCAGCTTTGTGAATTTGCTGACCAAACCATTGCCTAGGCAACGTACTGAACTTTTTCGATCCAAGATTGGTCTTACCAACGGAAGCCCTATCTTGTGGGGGCGTATTAAGAAAGATTACAACAATCATGCCAAGAAAAATGAATCAAGCTCCAATTATGCCAAGTCAACTGAATTAAGCTCAAATATAGAATCCTAGCTGTTTTTTCATTTATTGTAAATCTTTTTATTTATTGTAAATTGCATTCTTGCACATGAACTCTAGTATCTGTATATATGTAGTTATCAAAAACAGTTCCTGTACTTGTATATATTTGATTCAAAGGTCAATGAAAGTGTGGTGTTTTTTCATTGAAACCGTGTGTTTTTTAAAACTTTGTACCAACGCAGACAGTGCTAATTATACCAACCTTAACTCCAAAGAATTCCACTAATTTATTAGAACATATAATTTTTTTTAAGATGTATAATCATGAACAACGTTGATTCGTTCTGGCAATAAAAAAACCCCACTCTTTAAAGTTCAACTTTTTTTTTTCTACAAACACCAACTGTACTTTTGACAACACCCACCCAAAAAATGATCTGGCTTCCCCTCCCTCCTCACCAGCCTTTCCAAGTTGCCAATGTTAAGAGATGGAAACCAAACATTTTTACAATTTTTTATTTTTTATTTTTAAATTTAAGCAAAAATTTTCAAAATTTCAGTTATTTTCTCTTTCAACTTTTTTTTATTTTAATTTTATTTTTAAACCAATGATTACTGAATCATTATCTAAATATAAAAATCAATGCAATTTTTATAATTTTGAAAACAAAATTTCTTAAAAAAACACGTGCTCATGTTATATATTTTGTGGAAATAAAAACTTTTAGATAGAGTTGAGAGCATTTTACAAATAGGGCTTCACATGACGTGTATTCACTCTTGAGAGCATTAATACGAAGAGCCATGCTAGATAGCCAGCCCATTATTTAATACACCCCGCACACCCGATGATGCTGCAGCGACGTGGAAAAAAATTGTGGAAACAAAGATATTGAAACAAAAACCATCTCTGCAAAAATCCCGCACAAATGAACTGGCTGAGAACCCATCGCAAACCCAAACCCACCGCAGAATCAAACCCATCATCTAACCTTCCGCTTAGAATGTGAAGGAAGAACTGGCTGAGAATGTGACCTTCGGCGCTGGTGAAGCACGTACAGAGAAGAAGGTATAACACATACATTTTATTTTCTTCTTCCCACAGATACATCTCTTTTCTTTGGCACGATGTAATTCTTCTTCATACATTTGATATAGTCTGTAATTTAGGTACGAGGGCTTGAAGCACACAAGGAGGATAGAAGACAGTTTGGATAAACTTATTTTCTTTAGATCTTTGTTGGATGGATTTTTCTTTTCATGTATCGGGGGTACATTTTTTGTTAGAAGTTTTTGGAAGGACCAAGGGAGTTGTTTTCCCAGAAATCTTGGTGAAGCAAGTGGGTTTATTCATGTTTTTTTATTAATTGTGGTATTAATATTTTGGAAAATGCAACTCTATTTGTTTTTGTTTTTTTTTTTTGTGTAAATATATGTGAATGTAGATAATTTCTCATCTTGCATTTAACCTGTCTAGGGAAGGAATTTGAAGGAGTTGGGAGAAGGAGACACTGGAGAAGAAGAAGACGGAGTGAGGAGAAAGTGAAGGGAGCTTAAAGGAGCTCGGAGAAGGAGACGCTGGAGGGAGGAGAAGAAGAATGAGTTTGGTAAAAGGAGGAAATGAGCTGTTGTTTGTAACAGGGCAGAAATGAAAATTTATAATTTGCACGTGGAGGTTGTGCAGAGTGTGAGGCTTATGTTTAGATTTTCTCTAATAATCTTGTTGAAAGAAAAATTCTACATGAAATTCTTCTATTTTACACATCTATTTAATCAATAAGTGATTTGTTATTTTTGACATTCTATCTTAATTTAAATATGTATGATTAAATAGAATAATAAAAATAATAAATCACATATTGATTAAATAGATATATGTAATGTAAGATTTTTTTATAATATTTCTTGAATGAAAATACAAATCTCTTATGCCCTTTCAAAATTTTGGTTTTTTCTTTTTTAAAATTATTTCGAGGGCCTTATTAGGGGTATCTGTAGGCCCAATCCAATATACATCGGACAACTGTGAGTAGTAACTGCAATATTATTGGTACGCTGAGCCGTAAATAAGTTCTCCCTTTCGTTTCCTCTTTCTGGACCAAATACCCATACTAGCCTAGTATTCTGAATACGTAGTAAAATACCAGTTATTTGCCTGGTCGAAAAGGGAGGAAAGTGAACCCCTCCATGGGCTCTGTTCTTTTTTATTTTCTTTTTCGAGAAATTTGGGTGCTTTATTCTGTTTGAAATTTGGCTCTCGTTTAATATTTTTTTTTGGATTGACTTCTAATGTGCAACGCCAAGTTTGAATTAACACATTCCATCATAGATTTTGTCTACCCTAATTAATGGAAGACACGTGCTACACTGCAAGGCCGCCATGTGTTGAACATTTGTTTTCTTATTTTAAAAATTAAAAGAAATATAGAAAATAAGAAAAAATATCTTATTTAAAGAAAAGGTAAAAATAAAATAAAAATAGCATGGGTTGGGAGGGAAGTCCCCCCCCTCCTAGCCACCACGAGTGATTGAATCCCATTGTGATCCTAGTTACTAGGCCACCATGGGGTGTCTAGATTCGGCAACCCAATGGTGACCCCAAGGCATGGCCACCCATGGAGTGGTTGGATTCGTCCACTCATGGTGGTTGGCGAGACTTTTTTTTTAAAGAAAAATTCTAAACCCAGGCATAGACTCATATTTGTCCGTGAAGGACATCTTACGTGGAGGCAAACACATCGTTTTGAAGTAAATAAAACGGTGCATTTAATAACTAGCCGAAATTGTAGAAAGTTTCTTCAAACGGTGCATTTTATATTTGTGTTTCTTGGTTTCTCTCTATCTACTCGATCTGTCTTCCCTGCCCTCTCTCTGTGCGACTCTCATTCCCAACCCTAACTCTAATGTGACAGAGTTGTGCGACGCCATCCTAGATTTCGCAATCCAGATTAAGTTGTTCGACGCATAACTACTGATTCGCAAGAAAGAGTTTCTCTACTCTTTTTTTTTTTCATTTGTATTGTTGTCTTTTCATAGACGCTTGTTGACCTTTCTTCCTTTCTTACTAGCCACATGAAATGAACCATTTTTCCTGTTTTGGTAATATATGAAGTTAATTGTACTTGTAATTATCTTGTTAAATTGGCTTGACACAATGGGCTATGTCTTCTGCAAGTTGGGTCCTGTTGGAAGTCAATTCAAGGTCCTCCACAAGAAAAATACAAATATGTTTGTTCAGTTGGTGTTCAATTGAAGAAATTTGAACCGAATTGTGAGAGATCTGACGCCAGGAAGATAACAAAATGGTGTTTGCCATTGCGTTTTCTCCTTCCAAACTTGAATGAACAAAGCTTCTTCCCGCTCGTTGCTTTTTCCCCTCCTCCTCCTCCTCCTCCTCCATCTTCTTCTTTTATTTTTTTAATATATAATTGCTGACATGGCATTTTCCACATCAGTGGAGTTTGCGAGCAGGCACATACTTGTGCCTGTCTGTAGCACTATTCTTTTTTAATACTTTTTTTTTATTTCAATATATTATTACTTTATTTTATTTTTGTAAAATAGAAAAAAAAAAAAAAAAAGTTCAACACATGTCAACCTTACGAGGTGATATGTGTCTTTTGTCTTTCATTGACTAGGATGAATAGGATTTGTGATGGAAGAGGCTAATTCAAAACTTATCATAGCATGAGGTGTGTTAACCCTAAAGAATTGTACATGGACCGAATCTCAAATGGGGTAGAGCATAAGGAGTTGTTCATATTTTTCTTCTTTTTTCAAGTCCCACTGCTTCAAGAGGAGGGGACTCCCTGAAGTCTTCCAGTCACTTCCTTTTTATTATTATATTTTGCTCATGTTTTCATGGAAAAATAATTTGTGCAAGTTTAAGATGCGCAAGTCTTGTGCAATCTTTTTGGGAAAAAAATTGAACCAACTCCAAAAAATCACAATTTTATGGTGGGCTACACTTTTCTCAAAAGGCTTATACAAACTTGCATACCTTTGCCTAACATTATTCGTTTGTGTTAGGAGTGTTACTTGACCTATACGAGTAGGGAACCAACCCATCCGCACCAAGTCCCTGCCTAGAGGGTGGCCCTGCCCATGTCTCTAGCCTTTTACATCTGCTTAGCAAGTGGGCAGATTGACACCACCCCGTCCAACAATTAAGTCTACACAAAAAATCGAACAACATCACAAATACATCAAAGGAACAGCACTAAACTAATAAGAAACCTCATTATGTGCACAGATCCACGATCGTAACTATGATCCACAGCCGCTTTTTGTGGGTCATAAAACTCACAGATCCACAACCACAACCATTAGTCATAAAGCTCGCAAACGCATGATCATAGCTATGGGTCTTTAACTTATAGATATACAGAAGCGACCATGGTACTGAGTCATAGAAACCCACGACCAAGCTGTGGTTGTACCGTCGTAGATTACGACTTGGCCGTGACTCACAACAAACCTTGGTCATGGGTGATAGGCTGAGAGGAGGAAAAAAAAAAGAAGAGATGAGAAGAAGAAAAAGAATGAAAGAAGAAGAAGTATTGCAAGTGAGAGGTGCCGGCGGGAGAGGAAGGGGAAGAAGGAAAAAAATGAGAGAAAATAAGAGAAGACGACAGGTGGAGGAGAAAATAAAAGGAGAGAGAAAATGAATTTAGACTTTGAGTTATTTATATATAATTTATATATGTATATATATATATTATATAAGGGTAGTAGGTGAAATTCTAGGTCAATGGGGTACTCATTCGTCCCTTGCCTGCATATATATATATCTCTTTTTAGTTAGTAATCCACCTACTCCCACACTAGGAATGGGCAGGTTGCCCACCCGTCCCTTAGCGGGATATTGGGAGGAGTTGTTGCCCAGTCCTAGTTTGCGCGACACCCTTTTTCCTCACCATCTATTGTTACCCTCGGCAACATTGGCGCCTAAGAGAAGAATTGTTGTCCTCCATATTTCCCTACCACTTGGCACCATGGTCCATAATTTCTAATTTTGGGTTGTTTATTTTTTTTTTCCCTAAGCAGGCAAGATTATCTTACTTACATAGTAGGATATAACATGAGCACTAGGAGTAAAGATGCTATCCACACCCCCTGAATGGCAAATGCCCCTATCCCGCCCCTGCATGGGCGAGGGGGATAGTTTGGGCACCCGAACCTCGGCACCACTCCCTATGAGCGAGTGCCCCTATCTGGATATTCGGAGGCGAATTGGGCCCCCAATCAGTCCGCCACCCTATCTTATAGATCAAAATTTTCAAACAAACTTACGAATACAACAAAATCTCACAAAACATTACATAGTCACAGGTGTTAAAAATCCACACAAAAACCAAAAACCAAACTTACAACCAAACAAATTAGAAAAAATCAACAAATCAAACAAAAGATCTAATCGAACAACAAACCCACAGATCACAACTGCGGTCATGGGTCATACAGATCTGTGCACAGATCTTTAGAGATCCGTGGTCAAATCTATATAGCCCGTGATCGCCATGGTCATAATCATGGGTCATCAGACTAGGTCACTCGAAGACCAACCACGGCGTCATAGACTCCATTGTCACCCACGGTCAAATCTGTCAGCCGTTACTCACGATAATGAAGTTACAAACTATGAAGAGAAGTTCTTACTTCCCTCATCTCTGCCGTCTTAGAGAAGGAGAAGGGAAGAGGGAGAAAAAGAGAAATGAGATAAAAGTGGAGGTCAACTGGTCAAGGATGGTGGTCGTGGGCTGTGACCACTGTCACTAAAGCCTAATAGATGGGGAGAAAACTCATAAGATGAGCAAAGAAGAGGAGAGGGGAAGGGAGGTGACTGGGATATCTTACTTATGGTAAACTTGAAATGTCCATACCTTATTCTAAATTTAGTTTTGGATATGTAATCTTCCTTAATCTTAAATTGGTGATAACTCGACCTATGATCAATTTTAGAGAATATTGAGGCTCCATTTAACTGATCGAACAAGTGATCTATCTTGGGCAAGGGGTATCTATTCTTTATTGTCATCTTGTTCAGTTCCTAGTAGTCAATGCATATTCTAAAATTCTCCATCTTTCTTATTAACAAATAATACTGGTGCTCCCCAAGGCGATGAACTCGGCCTAGTAAATCCCTTTGCCAACAACTCTTACAGTTGACTCTTTATCTCCTCTAGCTCTACCGGGGCCATTCTATAAGGCGTCTTATGCATTGGAGCTATTCCAAGTTCCAGCTTGACTGAAAACTCAACTTCCCTAAAAGAGGGTAATCCTGACGTTTCCTTGAACACTTCTGGAAACTCATCTTCTACTGTACTTCCTTAGTTTCCCTAGGCTTAAGTACTAAGGGTACTAGGTATGCCTCAGCTCCACTTGTTAAGTCCTTTTTGGCTTTTAATGATGTAATTCTTCATGGCATTGACTGTAATTTTCTACCTTGGAATACCTTACTTCCTCTCCAATCACTTGAAATAGAATTGTCCTACGTCGACAATTTATACTGGTGTAATGTCGAAACAACAAATCCTAGGATAATATCAAACATGAGTAAATTACACAATATTAAGTCCACCTCCCTTACGACTCCGCCTACTTCGAGCAGGCAACTCGTAGCTATCCTGGCACAAGATATTATCTTCGCAGTTGGTAATGCTACAAAGACTCTTTTTTGCATTGGCTCAGTCCAAAGGCTGTTTATCCTAGCAAACATATTGGATAGGGATGATTGGGACACACTTGAATCAAATAAGGTACTCACGTAGTACTCGAACATCCTAACTCACCTTGAAATGACCGAACCAAGTCGACTCTTACGACTACATCTCTTAAATTACTATTTAGTTCAACTAAGGTTGGGGTTCCATACATGTGATGACGTTCGCATACACCCTTGCTTGTACAATTTGCTTGTGGCCTCGTTGTCCTCCTATGGGCCCGACCCTTTTTCCTTGAATCGCTTAAGGTCAATGCTTGGCATAATGCCCTGCTATCCTCACCTATAGCATGATAGCGAAGCCTGACGACACTTTCCTTTATGAGACCTATGCTAGTGACCGCACACTGGTGCTCTACCTCCTAAACAAAACTCAAGAGTGCTTTGTGGGCATAAGTGTGTCCTTGTTACAAACTTCTGGGGTGACCTGAAAATGCTTCCTTTTTCCCACAAATGTTATTCACTTTTAATTTGAAGCCATTGCCACTAAATTGCAATGTTTGCACTCCGTGATTAAGGCCACGTTCACTAATATTTGAAAATCCTATATTTGATGACAAGCCACTTGTGTGTATATGCAGTTGTAAACCATCTTGAAACCGTTCAGCATGCATCTCTGCTGTAGAGGTGAGAATCTGAGATAAGGAGCAAACCTTCCCAACTTCATGAACTTAACAGCATATTGTTCGACCATCATGTTGCCCTGGACCAGATTAGTGAAATCCTTTGTTTATGATGTCTCATTATAAACATGTCTCTCTCTCTCTATATATATATATGCTTGGGCCCAGCTCGGGCCTCACCTCCAATGCAATTTTTTTGGCACCACTTTTATTTTGTATTAAAAAAATCTCTTAAAATTAGGGTACTAACTTTTTATATATAAAAAAATACCATGACAAAGAACCTACATCAACAAAACAAAATAAATAGAAATAAATTGCTGGCCGACTCGGGGCAAGAGACCAACTGTCCTCCAATTCCTACACACACACACACATACTAGTTGTGAAGTAACGTGCAAGACATGTTTTTCTAGTTGGAGAAAAAATATTGTGAAAATAATATGTTTAAGCAATAAGCAAAATGTGATTGGAAATAGACTAATGTAGAGGAGGATAAAAACCTGAAATATATAAGTATCTACTGAAATTGCTTGTAGTGAAGACGAATGGAGTGATTAATATGTGCATGAAGAGATTGTAATGATAGGGTAAAGATGCATAATAAGTATATTCTATTTGGGGAGTATTAAGCAAAAGGCTAATAAGTCAAAACAGATCATAGTTGAACATAAGTGTAGTAAAAAATCAACACATAGGGATTGAAATCATAGCTTTTATCCTAAAAGTAACACATAACATTTAAATATTTTATATGACCATCAAAGTGTTTGTTACATAATTTGGGGGATGCATGCAGTCATTTTTACCATATTGTATAAAAGAATAGAGCTAAGACATAAAGTTTGTTTTAACAAATACCAAATATGATAAGTGTAATACCGCTGGGTCAATTAATGTTAGATTTTAATACTTTACTGGTGAATGTTGTCCAGTTCGCTTGGGCAATTTGTCAGCCACAAGAATCTTCATTTTTCAATTTCTTGTACTTGGAATAATATCCTAGATAGACGTGTAGACAATACACATCTTGGAGGCTAGTCATGTATAATGAAGGCAAAGCATCAAAATATGACATCTATGACAATGGCATTTCAAATGGAATGGTGGAAAAAGTGCACAGACACATGATCCAAAAGAATATCCTTGAAAGAATTGCCAAACAAAATCAGGTTTTCAACAATAATCCATAAACAATTTATTGTAGTAAGAGGTTAATAAAATTCTCAACTAGCCAAGAGAGTTCATGAAAAGGAAAATCTTGTTGAATGAGACTTCGTGCACCGATGAGCATCGAAAGCTGACGTGGAAGCTGGGTTTAAAATGAAGATGAAGCAATGCGTGTTGATGAAGGCGGGTCTTATAAAACCCAATTTTGTGGGACTATGGTGATTGAGAATAAGGGTATTGTCGTTGCCAGGTTAAGAAGAAGACATAAACTCAGGCACGAGAAGTGAGTGGGCGAGGGTCATTTTTCTGAGTTTTTCCTTTCGACGAGAGAGATTGAGGTTTTTAAGCTATAGTGTTTCTATTATTTTTATATTAGGTACTAAAAAATGAGTGGATTGTGATTCCATTCCATGATTCACCAATCCTAAATGAGACGAGACAAAGGGCATTTCTTTATATATAGAGCAAAAAATGGGAAAAACTGTTATTCAAAGAATGTGGATACATTACTTTTTGGATTTAGTTGGCATTGGATTTATTTATGGGTGGGTTTTGTGAGATTGTTAACTAGGGATGATTCATAATATTCCCTCAGCTCTGGAATATTATAGTGGACAATAGCAGATACACAGAAACAACTACAATTTTTATACATGCATTTTTCTTATTTGGCCATTCTTCCTACTTTTCTCGTTTGTGTATGGAAAGGATCGCATCTGAGCACCATGGAAGAAGGGGAGCTATGGCTTCTTGGCCTTGGCGAGTGCAGATGGAGATAAGCTACCTTCCAATTTTGAAGCTAGAACAATGCAACCCATATCCACTTTAATGTACCTACGAATGAGTAACAAGTGTGGGGCGAGGTGGCTGGGACTGTGAAATTCAAAAGAAGGAGTGGTTTGTGGGCTTGGAGTAGGACCAGACAGTAAAACTAAACAAAAACCACACCTCTCTGCTTTTTTGCTGAATGGTGATGGGACGAAGATCAGAAATGGTGAAAATGGGCAGTGGGGAGACGAAGACAATATAGTCAAGCCTCTTCTTCTTTCATTTTTATCTTTTGCATTTTCTCTCCTTTTTTTTAATAAAAAAACTAAACATTTCCACATCATCTTTGGTATGCGTTTGGTACAAGCGGACCACTTGTACCTAGCAAAATTGTAATGAAAATAAATGGATCCATTTTTCAGAATAAAGAAACTAACAATAAAATATTGGATTTAAACAAAACTTCTATAGTAGTAACAAATCACAAAGTCTGAAGACAAATGTAAATAGAAACTTTTATCCCCAACATGTTCTTCCACGACAACATTTACATCCATACATGCATCACACGAAAATTAAACCAGCATGTATGAGATCACACAAACAGTTCAGAACAAGAAGAAAAACAATCATGTTTTTAATAACTGGGAAAACATCATTTATTCCCTAAAAAACGTAGATAGCCCTTGACAAGAGAAATGGAACCCTTCTTTGATCTTTATTTTATTAAAAATTTCAAACAAAAACAAAACCAATAATCCTTTCAATAATTGGAAGAAAAAAATAAAATTTGCTGGGAAAAAATCTATCAATTTCTTAGACAATACATTTTCCCTAACAAAGTGGCAATCCAATTCTATGTATTTAGTCCTCTTGTGGAAAACTGGATTCTTGGTCAAGTGGATTGTTGATTGGTTGTCCCAATACAAGAGTGCTGGCTTGAGACGGTCTATGTTAAAGCCCTTGAGTATAGAGATTATCTACACAATTTCACAACTGGTATGGGCCAAGGCCCTATACTCTGCCTCTGCAGAAGATCGAGAGATGGTGGCCTATTTCATGGATTTCCAATTGACTAAGGAGTCTCCAATGAAGGTGAAAACACCTGTTATGGACCTTCTGGTTTCTGGACAAGCTGCCCAGTCAGAGTCACTAAAGGCCTTTATGTGCATAGTTGACTAGGAGGAAAGGAGAACACCTTGTCCTATGGAGCCTTTCACATACCTTAAGACCCTATGAGCTGCAACCATGTGAATATGAGATGGCTTGTCCATGAACTGGTTAAGAATGCTAACAACATATGTAATATCTAGTCAAGTTATGGTTAAATAAATTAACCTCCCAATTAGTCTTCTATAACCTATTGTATCAGTTAAGAAGTCTGAAGATGAATGTGACAGCTTGTGATTCATTTCTATTGGAGTGTTAGCTGGTTTGCATCCAAGCAAACCCGTATCTTCAAGAATTTTCAAGCTATATTTCCTTTGACATAAGTGAATACCCAAAGCTAATCTGGCAATTTCCAATCTTAAAAAGTATTTTAGGTTGCCAAGATCCTTGATCTTAAATCGAGAATGGAGGTATGCCTTTATACTGTCAACAATAGCCATGTTAGAGCTCTCAATAATTATGTGATCAACATAAACTAACAAAGCCACAAACATGATTTATCATTTCTTGTAAACAAGGAATAATCTGACTTGGACTATTGAAAGCCAATTGAGATCAAAGAAGATGAGAATTTTAAATACCATTGGCGAGAGACTTGCTTAAGTCCATAAAGAGACTTATACAACTTACAAACCAGTCTTTTATCTTTAGAATGTGATGACTCCCCCTGAATTTCATACCTTAGAGGTAAGTCCATGTAGATTTCTTCGTCCAAATCTTCATGAAGAAAGGCATTGTTCACATCCAATTGGTATAAGTGCCAATTGTAGATAGCTGCCAACACTAAGAAAATTTGAACTATTGTGAGCTTGGCTACAAAGCTAAAGGTTTCTTGATAGTCAAATCTTTCTTTTTGTGTGTAACCCTTAGCCACTAATCTGGCTTTATTCATCTCTAAGGTTCTATCAGATCTTAACTTAACCTTATACACATATTTGCAGCCAACAATGGACTTACCAAGGGGGAGAGTGGTGACAATCCAAGTTCCATTGTTTTCCAAAGCTCTTAATTCTGAGTTCATTGTCTTTTGCCAATGTGGAGATCTCACAGCTTCTTGGTAACTTGTTGGTTCATGTAATAGAAAAAGAGAAAGGGCATAGGATCTGTGAGTAGGTGACAATTTTGTGTAGGTTAAGTGTTGTTAGAGGGTGTGAGCAGTTGAGGCAAGTTGACAGTGATAGTCTTATAGGTAGGTGGGTTTATGTCTAACTCGATCTGACTTTCTAAGGAGAATAACATGCACTAAATCACTAGTAGAAGGTGATGATCGGTTTGATATGAGGATGTATGAGGTTGAGTAGTTGGGGACTGTTCAAGTGATGGGGAATTGTTGTCAAGTGAATCGGGTGATGAGGGATCTGTATGAGTGTGTGAGTGTAGAACAGTTTTAGGATTAGAAAAAGTTGAGTTTGACAGTGGTGAAGGAAGGACCAAACCAGGTGGAGGTGTAGTATGGATGGTGTTGGAATCATAATCTTGAAAAGGGAAGGTGGATTTATAGAAAATGACATCCCTTGAAATGAAATAGGAATGATTCTCTAAGTCATATTGTTTATATCCTTAACACAAGCTGGGTAGCCAAGAAAGATACATCTCTTGGCTTTAGGACTCACTTTGGTTCTGTTATGCTTGAAGGTAGATGCAAAACAAAAGCATCCAAATACCCTTAAATGTGTGTATGATGGGATTGTTGAGAAAAAGACTTCATAGGGGGATTTATTGTTCAAAGTGGTAGTTGGTATTCTGTTAATGAGGTGAGTGGCTATCATAACAACATCTCCCCAAAATTGAAGGGGTAGAGAAGTTTGGAAGATGAGGGCCCTAGACACACATAGGAGGTGTTGATGCTTTCTCTCAACCACCACATTCTGTTAAGGGGTATAGACACATGTCTTTTGGTGCAAAATTCCTTTAGAATTGCAGAAAATAGGCATGTCGAATTCCAATCCATTGTTAGATCTGATTTGTTTCATTTTGGCAGTGAACTGAGTGTTAATCATGTAAACAAAGTTCTGCAAAAGGGTCCTTGTTAGATTTTAATTTCAAGTTCTGCAAAAGGGTCCTTGCAAAAGGGTCCTTCTGCAAAAGTGACCCAAGATTAGTCATCTACTATAGTCAAGAAATAATGATAACCTTGAATTGAAGATTGTGAGTATGGGCCCCAAATGTCACAATGGACCCGTTTAAAAGGAGCTAAGGTGCAAGAGGTACTTAGATTGAATTTTTTTCTTTTATGTTTAGCCAAATGAAAAATAGTGCATTGCATATCTTTGTCACTTTTTACATTGGAAACACAAGATTGAATACATTCATTCTCTATTGACAAAATGTGTCCTAATCTAAAGTGCCAAAAATCAAATTCCTGCTGGTGATTTGCTTGGAAGACATGACTAGAAACTGGTTGGTTAACAGTGTGACTGGAAGGAAGTGAACCACTAATTATATTGTAGCTAGGTGGACTAGAAATAAGGAAGTAAAAGTCATTGTGTACCCTAGAAGTCCAATCGTCATCCATGAAGAGAGGGCCTGTATGAAGCAAAGTTTGCTTAGAAAAACAAGGCAAAGTGAGGTGTTGTGAGTGAGTTTGTTAGCGGAGATTAAGTTAAAGGTGAATGAGGGTACACAGAGTATATTATTGAGAGTTAAGGAATCAGACAGCTTCACAGTCCTAATGTGAGTCACCTTGACTTGTGTTTTGTTAGGTAATTGAACTAAGGATTGGGTCTCACAAGTGATGGAAGTGAGCAGTGATATAGAATAGACCATGTGGTCTGTAGCTCCAGTATCAAGAATCCAAGGTGCAGTTTGTGAATTGGTTGAGTGGTGGTTTAAAAGAGATGTAAAGTGTTCATGGTTAGCTACAGAGAAAATGGAAGAATCTGGCAAGGAATAAGCAATAGATGTGTGTAAATCTGTACCTGCCATGTTGGAGGAATGAAGGGCACTAGTTGTGGTATCTGCAGATTTGTCTTGGTTAGGTGGTGGAAGGTTACCAACATTGAGTTGAGATGTCTTAGCATTGACAAGTGCAAGGAGCTGTTGAATCTAAGCTTTAGTAATGGGCAACTGTGATCCTTCCATGGGTGTCTTCTCATGATTTTGTGATGTGACTTGGTTTGCAGAGTGCCCAGCTTGCCCAGATGAGAATCCTCCTATTGACTTAGTAAACTTGAAGTTGGGAGGGAAACCAATCTGTCGATAGCACTTATCCTTAGTGTGTCCACTCTTACCACAATGTTAACATGTTACCTCAGCCTTGTCTCTCTTCTTAGCCTAAGATTGGAATGCAACCAAGGTTGAGGATTCATGGTTAGGTAGCAAGAGGGCACGAGTTTCCCTCTGCCTTTCTTCTTGCAAAACCAATGAAGCAATCCTATCCAAAGATGGCTTATGAGTCATCAAAATAATCTATCTTCTGATGCTATCAAAGATATCATTCAATCTCATTAGAAATTTAAAAACACAATCTGTTTGTTGAGCCTCAGCAAAGGATTTTACAATGTTGCAAGTGCACAGCTCACAAGAACAATGAGAAGGGGGTCTATAGTTGTACAGTTCTTTCCAAGTAGCATTGAGTTGAGTAAAGTAATCACTTACAGATTAGGAACCCTATGTGATGGAGGCAAGCTGTTGTTGAAGTTGGTAAATCCTTACATTGTCTAGTTGTGCAAATCCTACCTTGAGTTTATCCCATTCTGTTTTGGTAGAGCTAATGTATATAACATTAGATGTAATCTCCTTAGAAATGGAGGAATCTATGAAAGGATGAGGTTGTTACACCTCAACCAAGGTATGTAGAGAGGGTCTGTGAGGCTAGGTGTTTCGATGGTTCCATCAAGGAACCCAAGTTTGTTCTTGATAGAGATGGCTAGTGTGAATGAACGATTCCATGAAAGGTAATTAGGTCATGTCAAGTGTGGGGTGACCACCACAGTGTTGTGTTGGCATTATCACTGTGGTGCGAGAAGAAGGGGCTATTGGGGTTTTCAGATGGACAGGAGTTGTGAGAAGTGTTAACAGAATATCCTTCATCAACCATTTTGATGATAGGACAGTGAGTTGCAATTGCAAGAAGGTTGAAATAGTATAAACAGAAAAAATCAGTAGCAGAAATCATAAGTGACCCCGCTTTGATACCATGTTAAAAAAATGAAAAAGGCTTGATAAATATGTTGAAGGGATAAAAACATATTGATGAGTTAAGAGGAATACTCGAGGCAAGACAACAATGGTAAAGAGAAGAATCACTTTTCTCATTACTTATCAGCAAAATGAAAGGTTTCTTATATAGAACATGTACATAAAGTACAAATGCCAAAATAGAAAAGAACCAAAGGAGACCAGTTATGTTCACTGTACATAAATTATTACCTTTGTCCACTACATTCCTAGTTAACTTTATCAAACAGCTACTGTGTCATGCGCCCACCATTGCCTTTTGTTTCTTCTGTTTTGACACAGCAGGTGCACCAGCACAAGGTGCACTATCTGATGCACTATTCATCCCTTGGATAGCAGCTGTAGGCTGCAAGTTTCCCAGTGAAGTTTGTGAAATTTACAAGTAAATAATGTAACAAAAACATCTAGCTCTATACATCTGCATCCATAGAACCATCACAAAAAAAGCCAAACCACCTAGCTCTACACACCTACATCTACACATCCATCATAGAAAATATGGACCAACAGATATCATCTCACACAAACAATTACAAAATTAATACGTGCATACAAAGAAACGGCAATAACAATACAAATTAATATCCATGGAATGATTAAATTACTTTCATAATTTCTAACAACCTCCATAGTTGGAAAACAGGAAAAAAAACAAAAACAAAAACAGGTCCACAAAAACTAGGAGCAACCAAAAAAAAAAAACCCTTGGCAATCTTTCAAGCTAGACTTAAGTGGATATCTCCACAAATTGGAAGCTAACCAATAATTTCCTTGACCTTATTACTCAGTTGTAGCTCCTGATTTTTTGTGTCTTGGCTAATAGAAAAGAAGCTAAAGCTGAAGTTCTGACATTAAGAGGAAGAAAAACAGAATTTCTGATTTTGTGTGTTAATCACTCAAGAGAGTTTAATAAAAGGAATGAAGCCTTTTTTGAGAATAAAGAATCATAAATATCTCTTAATTTTATTTTCAATTACAAACAATAAGAATAATCCATTCAAACAAAACGCTAATACAGCTAATAATTATAGTTCCAAAATGGAATAGCAATAGTGGAGATCTCATAAAGATGCACAACTTTGAACATCTAAAGGCTCTGTTGTGAATAAAAGATAATATCACAACAATTACACTCCATTCTCACTACTAAATAAGCAAAAATCCCGCATCATATCACAACGGCAGAATCCAAACCAATGTTATATAAAAAATAATAAAAAAAAAATCAATGTTATGTAACTTTTCTGGAAAAGAAAAGATCAAATATTTCTGGTACATATTAACGGGTGGGGCTACTATTGCCGCCCCACCTTTACCTCTGGTTGTACTGCTCAGAATTTTTTTTTACATTTTTTAATATATTTTTTTAACATATATAAATATATTTAAAAAAGAAATACATCAATACATTTAAAATCACTTTTTTAATCATTAAATAAGAAGAAAAAAAATTGCACAGCAGTACACTTAGCATTTCCGTATATTAATATGTTCTAGACAATGTTATTCATTACTACAAACAACGGTTTCATCATTGCACCACTCGAAAGCCAGTTTAACTCTTAGTTTGAGAATCCAAACCATATCATCTTAATTTACTTCAAAATTTTTCATAACCTTCTTTTTAAACATTTATAAAAGTACACGAACACTTTTTAATTCAAAATTTGTAACTATTCACATGTAAAACAATCAAAAGTAAAAGCTATATAATGTATGTTAGAATGAAATAAGGTTTTATTTATTTATTTCATTTTTTAAAGACATAAAATAAATAATAAAATGGAAAACATTAACTGATTTTACATTCTCACACTTCTCAAGGTAAAATATTAATAATTACATATTATATATTTAAATTATCAACAAGTTATAATTTATTTCTTTCTGAAAATTTATAATTATACTACTTCACCAATTATTATTACTCTTAACAGTTAGAATCAAATGAGTATGTTATATATTAGCTATTTCCAGAATAAACATATAGCATCTCAATTTTAACAATGTAAATTATAGTACTAAGTGTTAAATAATTTGACCACATAATAATAATGTAAAGTCCCAACCTTTACATCAAAGAAAAATAAAAAAAAAACTCTAATACATTTTGAACTATAAATTAGCTTCAAATATCGATATTAATTTGAGGTTAATAAATAAAAAATTCAATTCATAGGAAAATGAAGCAAAGATTTAAGTTTCAAAATTATACATGTTAATAGATGAATAAAAACAAATCATTAGCAAATGCAATATATATATATATATAAACAACTACAGATTCATACTAAAATGTAAAAATTCATTTCAATATTAACAGAATTTAAAGTTAAAGAAAATAAAATGCAGCTCAACATTAAAGTTTAATTTTTAAAGAGTTACTTTTTTCATTAAATTTTTATGAAGAGTCATCAATTTGCAAGAAAAAAAAGGACAGTGTAGGCCATTTGCGAGGAAGTTTTTACATGGGCTGATTCCTTAAATGACTTCTTTTTCACGTGTAAAACCTAAAAGTGAAAAACACCAACCGAGCGGGCCCCCAATTGATGCAATTTTGTTTAATGAACTAAATGAAACCTTATACCATTGAAGGGTTTCTATGGGGACATGGTCCAGTCAGTCGAAATCATCATACTATCTGTCTTGGATGGCAGTGCCCCCTATACGACTCTATCATGATCAACTTCTTGGTGGTAAGGGTTCCTTCATCATATAATGCCATAATCATCAGACCCACCCTCAACAGTCTAAGGGAGATGATGTCGATCTACCACTTGAAAAAGAAGTTTCCAACCTCTCAGGGAGTGGGAGAAATTTGAGGAGAACAAGTTCTAACACGAGAGTGTTACGTGCAAAAATTAAAGCCAAGGAATGACAAGGTGCATATGGTCCACACCCCTGGAACGCTGAGCACCTGCGAAATTTTTATCACTAGAAAGATTTATGAATTGTAAATGTACATTTCCCATGTCAATAGTGTAAATTCTATTAATGAAAGTGTGGCTTTTTAGGAATAAAACATATCTCGACTCCACCAACGTAATCTCCATCAACGTATCTCCATCAACGAAATCTCCATCGACGACTTATGACCTCCCCGCAAGGCACCAAAGGGATGAGTTACACCTAAGATTGCTTTATCCCTCTGATGGTGGAGAGCGGGCCAGCCCTCGGCTGCCCAACATTTACCTTCCTCGTGAGCATCAACAGACGAAAGCGGGTTGAGTCCCAAATTGCACAGTAACTTACCTCCCTACGAGGCCCTAAAGGGTGAGATGCGCCTTTAGGACAATCAATCCCTCCCCTGACAAAGAATGGATCCAACTCCTAGGCTACCCGGCAACTTACCCCGACCTTTGACACGAGGAAGAGTGGGATCAACACCAGCCTGACCCAACACTTACCTTTCCTGTGATGTTAACAGGTGGGAGCGAGTCTAGTCTCAAACTACCCAACTACTTACCTCTCCATGAGAGTTAAAAGGTGGGTAGGCGGCCCAACCTCCCTCATGGGGGGCGAGGGTCTAGCCTTTCGACTGCCTGACAACTTACCCCGCCTCCATCACTGTAAAGAGCGGGCCAGCTGCTCAGCTGTCTGACACTTACCTCAAGTTAAGCCCGAAGGCTGCTTTATCCCTCTCATGGTTGAGAGCAGGCCAGCCCTCGGTTGCCTGACACTTATCTTCCTCACAAGCGTCAACAGGCGGGAGTGGGCCCAGTCCCAAACTACTCGAAAGCTTACCTCCTCGCGAGACTCTAAAGGATGAGATGTGTCTTAAGGCCATCATCTCCCTCCCACGACAGAGAGTGGGTCTAGACTCTTGGTTGCCTAGAAACTTACCCCGACCTTGGACATGATGAAGAGTGGGATCAGCACCGACCTAGCCTAACACTTACCTTCCCTGTGATGTCAACAGGTGGAAGTGGGTCTAGTCCCAAGCTACCTGGCCCTCCAACTTACCTCCCCCATAAGGATTAATAGGTGGGCAAACGGCCCAACCTCCCTCGTGTAGCAGAGCGGGTCCAGCTTCTTGGCTACCAGACAACTTACTAAACCCCTATCAGGGAGAAGAATGGACCGGCTTCTCAACCGTCCAAAAAGTTACCTCCCTGGGGACCAAAGGGGCGAGCTTAGCCTAAGGCATCCCTCCCCCTCCCCCAGTGGAGAGCGGGTTGATGTGCTTAATTTCTACACAAGTTTTGTCACATTATTACTTTTAATTTTATGCTAGTTTATGTTTAACTTTCTTATTTAAAGGGTAATCTCAGTGTCTACGGAAAGCCAGGAGAAAACCGTACAACTTTCGTGTTAAAGCCTTGGCCAAAAACAAACATATTCAGGGAGGAAACGATGCATCAAGCAGGAGGTCAAAAATTTGTAGAATTCGAGTTCATCAACGATTGAGATTCTCGATCTACATACAATTTCCTTCTTAACTCTTTCATCTTCTCTTTGCATAATTTTCACTATGAATATTATAATTATTATGGTTTGTTTTGATTCTATTATAAACTAATTTCTATTGCTAAGGCTACGATGTAGCCTCTGCATGACAATCCCGAATCTTATTTCTATGTGACCATAAATTTATCATTCATTTTGAATATACATCATTGAGTTTAATGCTTTCAATTATCTGGCCAATAGTTGAATGATTTGTTGTGTATGTTAATTTGAGAGATGATGCATGTAGTTTAGCTTTGTATGATGTATGCCAAAAATTGAACGAAAGATAGGAATGTGCCAATTTGATTCGTGCAGCTTGTATGTGAAATATTATTAATCTTAATGTGCTCAAATGCTTTTAAATTCGCATAGACATATCGCGGGTTATCATATGTTGAGTAATTCTAATTCTACTCGAGAGAGGGTCTTAGATAAGTTAGAATATTTCGCTATCAAATAGGATGATAATTGATTGATTGTATGATTAGGATTTGGGATTGGATTGGTTAGGTGAGTTGAATGCCTTGGTGTTTTCTTCTTGGGTGAAATCTTCTTCTTTTCAAGTGTTTTGGTCAATTCTTCATTTGTTGTTTTAATTTAATTTGTTGTTGTTTTTCAAATTCAAAATCCACCACTTTTCTTGATTTTCAAATAACTTAGAATTAGAACAATCTCAATAGTTAATAGGTAAATAGTCCTCTTGGGTTCAACATCTTTCTTTATCACTATATCACTATATTACTTGGTACGATTTCGTGCACTTGCGATCACAACATGAGTTTAGCCTTTCGACTGCCCGACAACATGCCATCTCCAACAACGGAACACCACAAATAGCACCTCAAAATCGTTGCCGAGCTCCTCCTCCACCAAATGAGAAACCAGGTTTGCAAACTTCACACTCGTAGGTGCAGATGAGTTACTTAGTTTTTTCAGCAATCTCCTACCTACCTTATGACAAAAAGTGAGACAAATCCTCAACTACGAGGCGACTCATGCCCCCCAGGGAGACCAAAGAAGAGGGCCTATTCACTCCACTACACAGCGCATAGTGAGAGTCCCAAGGTCAAATTCACAGGGACTAAGACATTTTATGAATCAAAACTATGGTGTTCTTGTACTGAGATGAGAAATTATTTTATTTACTAAAGAAAACTCAAATTAAAAAAAAGATACACAGAGCAACTGAACTTTGGCAATGGTTTTGAACCAGATTGCACAAAGTTCTCGAGACAAATGAATCAAGTGAGTTTGATTTTTCCCAAAGAATGAATCCTTTGTAAAGTATGTTTAATTCGGATGAGTGTATGCCAACCAATTGAAGAAAATTGGGAGTTTGCTTTGAGTGAAACGAGCGCAAAACCAAATATTATTTTTCTAAGAGGAATTTCATCGAACACCTAAGCCACAGGTTTCCCTTTCACAGATTGAGTTCAAAAGGGTTAGGAATTTCGTTAAGTCCTTCAAACACTACTTTTGTCAAGCATAAAGTGTCTGGATGATGTATATGATACATGCATTCACATGATAATTTTCAGAATAACCTTTGTCTAATTCATATCAATCCAACCTTCAGTGTGCTTACTCGAAGTCAAGATTTCACACACCCCAAGCATCCACTGTGCCTTTTAGTCAACAATGAACCAGGAGGTGGTGAGAAACCCTAACAATGGCATTGAATCAAAGATGATACAAAATCCACAGAGACAACGAGTTAATCGCACAGGAAATTGAAAACCCCAATGAAACCCCACCTATTCGAAGGATCCCCAGGCTTAGGTTTTAAAGTTTACTCACTCATGGTGTAGTAAAGAGAAATGAAAATAAAAAATAGTTGCATTTTAAGTTGAAACCAAGATAAACCCTAAAAATAAAAGAAGCAAGGGAGCGAAAATATCCCTCCTAAAAAACTGTTCTATTTCTTCTTAATTATTCTCTAAATTTTTTCCATCCCCCCTCTCCATCCTCTATTGTCTTCTTAACCTCCCCTCACGAATCCTTTTATGTGCTCTTAACTTCCCCTCTTAAATCCTCTACTGTGCTCTCCACATATTCTCCTTTCTCCATTCGTGGGAGGTGATTACTCCCTTCTGTTCCATGCGGTGCATGGATCCTCTAGAAGCTAGGGCTGCGAGAACACAGGAGGTGGATTAGCTCGAGGAGGAGAGAAACGTATGTGCTGAAGTCTATTTCTTTCCAAAGTGTAAGTGTGTGGTCTATGGTGCTCAAGTGTGCAATGGTTCAATAAACGTTTTATTTTCCTTTGGCTATGTAATAACCTTTAACTTATTAGAATGTATAAGTAAGCATGTATAATGTATTTTTAAACTAAAATTTCCAAGTTCCATGCTTATTTAATACACTATTTCTAGTCCATCACCCCCCCCCAAACTAGCATTTGCTAGCCCCTAGCAAAAGAATCGTCATACAGAAGGTGACCAATTTACTTTTTAGTTGTTTGAAGTTGCCGTTCAGGATGTGTCAAAAGAATGAGTCATCTAATTTCACAGCTTAGGTTGTATCCTATTCCAAGAGTTCATGTAATTCATAGACGCTTATCCAAAAGAAATAGGATGTGGTCAGTGTTTTGACTAAACTATCAAAGTTGCACATCATCTTCTAACAGGTTACTCCAATATCACAGTTGTGCTCATAGAGAATACTCTTTACTTTAATTCAAAACCACTGTTATTTGTTAGCTTTCATTCTATCACACCTTGAAATGTTCTTTTTCCCACAAAAGAACCTCGGTGATAGGCAGCCTTTTCCAAAAGCGCGCACACACACACACACACACACTCTCTCTCCCTCTCTCTTGATCTCTGGTTTGTCCCTTTTCTCATTTGTTCTTTCTCTCTTCTTTTTTTGGCTATATAAGCACGAAAGTTTTTTATGAAACTTAAGCTTTTTTTCTATGCCTCTTCTTTTTTTTTTTTCTCTAAACCATTAAGATGTGGTTCATTAAAGTCTGTCCAGTTGCACTATTAGGTAATCCTAGTAGAAAAATTTGACTCCTTAGATGTTCCAGGTTGCAAAGATGACAGTTTGGTAGTCAGCAAAGGGTTTAGTGCTTCCTTTACTCAAGTATCAATTCATTAAAGGAACCTCTCAGCAAGGCTACTTCTAAACCACTTAGGTATCCATGTACTCATGATTCAGACAATTCTCATTTAGTCAACACTTATTATGTGTTTTCAAAAATCTGAAAAAAAAAATTAAAAAAATTGCTACCCTGCATTTGCCTCAACTAAAATCTAGCATTGTCCTCAATATGTGCATTTTGGGAAAGTAAGTTGGAAGATATTATCTTGGTGTTAGAACTCAAAACTTTGAAAATTTGAAAAACTAAGGAGCAGAAAATGGCATACCCTGCAGGGCAATCTGGTGAGAACAGAAAAGAAGGAACAGAAAAATACAAATACAATAAAAATCAATAAGGGAGAAAGGGACGAAAATAAATACAGGTTGTAAGCTAGATAAGGTAACCAAACCATGAAGCTGCACTTAAATTGAGCTAGTAGCAGTGGGATCCTGCAATGGGATGGTTGAGATGCCCGGTGCATAAGTTCCCAAAAATCGCTTAAGTCTCTGGCCATTCACCTTGAAGGTGTTTCCATTCTGTGGGTTTGTGATTTCAATGGCACCATGACAAAAAATTGACTTAACAAGGTAAGGTTCACTCCATCGAGATCTGAGTTTGCCAGGGAACAAATGAAGCCTAGAGTTGTAGAGCAACACTTGCTGGTTTGGCTCAAAGGTTTTTCTAAGTATGCTCCTATCATGTAAGCCTTTCATATGTTCTTTAGTCAACTTGGAGTTCTCATCAGCATCCCTTATGAGCTCCTCTAACTCAAACAGTTGTAACCTTCTTGGAACCAGCTTTCGCCATGTCAAAGTGGAACCTTTTCATTGCCGAGTATGCCTTGCGTTCTAGCTCCACAGGAAGGTGGCATCCTTACCATCGACTAGCCTATATGGAGACATACCAAGTATAGTCTTATAAGCAGTCCTATATGCCCACAGGGCATCAATCAACCTTAATGACCAATCCTTCCTAGTAAGGTTAACAATTTTTTCAAGGATATGCTTGATCTCCTATTCACTAATTCAACTTGGCCAATTGTTTGTGGATGATAAGGGGTTGACACTTTATGATGGATCTCATACTTTTTCAAGAGGGATTCTATTGGTTTGTTACATAAATTTGTCCCATTATCACTGATTATAGCTCGGGGCATGCCAAACCTATACACTATGCTATCCTTTACAAACTTCAACACCACTTGGTGATTATTTTTATTTTGCATGGTATGGCTTCCACCCACTTAGATACATAATTTACGGCCACCAAAATGTAAAGATATCCACAAGATTGGGGAAAATGCCCTATGAAGTCAAGACCCCAGCAGTCAAAAATTTCTAAAACCAAAACTGGTTGTAGTGGCATCATATTTCTCCTAGTTATTCTCCTAGTTTCTGGCATGGCTCATACCTTTTACACAATTCAAAAGCATCTTTAAACATGTGTGGCCAATACAAACCAGATTGTAAAATCTTGGCCATTGTTTTCTTTGCACAAAAATGGCCACCGCAAGCTTCAATGTGACAAGCAGAAATGACAAAGTTTATATCCATGTTTGGGACACACTTATGAATTATTTGATCAGAACGATATTTGAACAAGTAAGGGTCATCATAAAAAAAAATATATATTTCACCTTTATCTTAAATCTCTTTAAATCTTAAAGAGTCTACTGTGGTGGTATTTTTCCTGTAACCAAGGAATTAACAATGTCAACATACTAAGGTATATTCTCAATTGAAAATATATTTTCATCAGGAAAAGATTCTGAGATAGGTAAAGAATATTTGGATTCTGTGAAGGTTAATCTGGACAGGTGGTCAGCCACCACCTTTTCTACCCAATTTTTGTCTTGGATTATGATGTTGAACTCCAGCAAAAGTAACACCCATCTTATCAATTTCGGTTTTGCATCTTTTTTATAGAACAAATATTTTAAACCTACATGGTCAGTAAAGATAATCATAAGTGATCCAATGAAGTAAGTCTTAAACTTCTCTAAAGCAAAAACAATGGCAGTAGTTCTTTTTCTGTGGTGGAGTAATTTTTTTGGGCTCCATTCAAGGTTTTGCTAGCATAATAAACAAAAGGTAGCTTATTCCTACGCTGACCTAGTACAGCTCCTGCGGCAAAATCACTAGCATCACACATGATTTCAAAGGGAAGGGACCAATCAGGGGATTGCATGATAGGGGTTGTAGTGAGTAAGTTTTGAGTTGGTCAAATGCTTTTTGATGTTCTATGGTCCACTCAAAAACAATGTCGAAGACTACCCTTATCCAACAGAGCCTAAAAAAAATAGTGTTCAGATAGGCTTTCACCCA
The DNA here is from genome assembly GCA_003123785.1 of Pterocarya stenoptera. Taxonomy (NCBI): domain Eukaryota; kingdom Viridiplantae; phylum Streptophyta; class Magnoliopsida; order Fagales; family Juglandaceae; genus Pterocarya; species Pterocarya stenoptera. Next base: position 41,026 of record QEOT01123526.1, read on the forward strand.
AGTGCAAACAACCTCAATCCGACTCACTTCCTTGGGAGTCACCGAGAGTCTGAAGTTCTCGTCATCACCCATGACCCCCCAAATGGCGCGAATGGGGTAGTCACTCTGGTTGGCCTGCCTAACCGGGAACTCCCACCCCTACCAGACAATAAGAAAAAGCACTGACTCCACCCCTTCACCCTGTTATGCTGCAGCTCCAAAAGAGCCAACGCTTGAATGGATCTGAAACTGCATGTGTTGCCACTATGCTTCATAAGATTGTAGGTAAGGAGGAACTCACAAGCAGTGAGATCAGGGTACTCGAAACCTGCCTCCTCCAGTGCTCACTGCCAAATGACGCACCACCATACCAGGATCCTCCACGCATTTGGGTGGAGTTGGGTAGGTGCCATACCAAGGTAGTCCAACAACGAACTGGACAGCAGAAAGGCAGCCTAAGGCCGCTGGAAAACATGCTAGGGTACACAGCCACCTTCGACGTGTACCCTTCGGAGTCCACGGCACCTTCGTTAGAGGACGACACCTCAAGCTCTACGACGTCAGGCACCTTGTAGGCTATCCTCAGCAATTCCAACTCACTAGGAGTCACCATCGACTGCCACGAGAACCCGTCAAATCTTTGTAACTCGATGCGGACCTTATAAGGATTTAGGCCCCCGAAAGCACGTGGAGAACTAGAAGGTTTGGCAACCTTTGAGTTTTTAGGAGCAGGACATGAAGAGTTCTTTAGAGCCATGTGAATGACAGAAGAAGGGAAGATGGAATACATGCAGAGAGAAGTTTGAATAGAAAGGGTGGAAGCGCGAAGAGCTCTAAGAAAATAAGAGAAGGAAAAGTAGACTCCAACGACGAAGGGGGGATTTAAATAGACCCCAATGACGGCTGGCATCCCAAATTTGTGGGAATGCACACACCCCATGAGGCTGGCAAGACAAGCATGAATCTTGCGGCATGTACTATGCAATGCAACGTGGAGAAAAGGAGCTGCCTGATACCATCAATGCTGAGGGAACTAAAAGGACGCAATCAAGTGCAAAATCCAACCATCAGAAAATGTGCCAGTAAAGTCGACAGGGGAACCGTCACATGAGATCGTTAAAATGTCAAAAAAACCACACAGGCATAATCTAGAGCCCAAAACCTGACAAGTAGAAGAGTCGGGAGAGTAATAACCACCCATTTCTAGGGAAGAGAATCTCAATGGCAGCGACTATGGAAAAATTTATAGCATGAAGACGAAGGCAAAAAGGAGTTCCCATCGGACTAGTCCGATAAGAATTGGCGGAATAATTGTAAGGGGGTTTTCCCTCCTGTCAACCCGTATGGCAAGCCCACGAAGGACCACTAGGAAGCAGGTTAGAGAACCAACCAAGCTCAGCCAAACCCAATGACCCTCCCTCTAAAAAGAGTCAATGGGCCTCTGCATAGTACTCAGCCCATAAGCAAAGCCCACCCATGAAGCAACTCACACATGGTGAAAACGGACGGTTAGGGCAGATGAGACTCGCCACCCTGACACCTCCCCAATGACACTCTACCCTCGAAAACTTGCGCAGGTAAGTGGGCGGAAAATATGGAAAACTCTTGATCTTCTAACAGCAGGCATGGAGGGACTTAATAGGTAGTGTCCGCAAGGTGAAGTGAGTCAGGGAGCCAAGCCTAGGCCAATAACCCGTTATGTCACAATCAGGTTTGTGCCCGACCCGACCCGACCCAACACATCCCATTTAAGGAGCCAATCAGATCCAAACCGTCTCGATCATAATAAAATTGGGTCAAACCAGTATGACCCGACCTGGTTTTTTTTAATATATTTATTTATTTTAATTATTTTAAAAAACTAAAAACCCTACACTCTTTCTTCTTCAAACAAAAGCGTGTCAAGATTTTTCATAAACTTCTTCAAATATTCTCAAGGTTTTCATTACTAACCTTGTGAAGAACATTAACGAAACTCTCAACTTTTCTATTTCCTCCTCTGCTGAGGAAAACTGTGACATACCCTCTTGGCCTTGAAATGTACCAACAGAAACCAAGGATCTATTTCTTTATCAACCCCAGCCTTCACCTAAACCTCTGGTATCTTCTTGAAGTTGTTAATGAGGCTTTTGGGTATAGCTTACAGTTTGATTGCTCGAGCATCACTTGGAAACCAATTTGATTACTGTTCTTCTGTTCAAACAAAACCCAATACCATGCAAAACTTGAAGTTTTCTTGTCCTCGAATTTTATTTCTGCAACAGTTCTGTCTTTCTTAAACAGCCTTTTATTTTTCTTCATGCTAAAAATCCAACTAGTTATTAGCAAAGTAGGGAGTTTGGTGCTTATATCGAGCAAGATGGCCTGGATGAGCTTGTCGAACTCGAAGGTGTCATTGCTGTTGGCATCCATGTTGGCCAAAAGGACATGGAGCTGGTCATCGGAGGGCTTGAAGCCGAGTGAGCAAAGAAGGGCCGCCAATTCTAGCTGGGTAAGGCTGTCGTTGGAGTCCATGTCAAAGCGCATGAAGATTTCCTTGAGCTGCTTCAATTGATCCAATGGGAGAATTGAATGAGGCTGTGTTCTCATGAATGAGACTTGGGCGGCTATTGGCTAGGGTTTGAGAACTGAAAGTATGCTTTTAAACTTGGATAAGTTGACACCCAAAATACAAATCTGTTATTAGTTAGGTTGGATACCTGCTCAGATAATAACCCGATAAAATCCAGGTCGGGTTAATCTAATCGGACCTAGTGGGTGTTCAGGTCACATGCACAGCCCTAGCCACATCGCATTAATGGCGTCACTCCTCGGATTCTATGCCGCATTAATGACACCGCCCCAGAAGTCATGCCGCATTAAAGAATTCTAACTAAGCAAACAATTAAAGTGACATGGACTCCCCGAAGCTAGGTGTGAGCTGTCCCACCCAGAAACCTAGTATAAAAGCTGATCCTCAGGTACGAAGAACTCTATCTGATTCCTCTAAACTCACGCACGAACTACTAAGGAGACATACTAACTTTAGCATCGGAGATTCTCCGGCCTCTGCCAAGGCCCCCCACTTCCCATGTTTTCTCAATTGTGCAGGTGAAAGACTCAAGAACCGAGTTCCTGGAACGCAGCTCAAAGGTGTACGCAACACGACGTTAACAATACTAATACTATATCACTATATATTATAATATACTATAATATATCATTATATTATATATTATAATATATCACTATAGTCTATAATATAATTATAATATATATTATTATATACTATAGTATATATACTATATAATATACTGGAAAAAAAAACCGAACCTGACCTAAACCAGTAAAATCAGAGATACCGGTTTAGGGGTATAATCGGTGCGATATCAATTTTTAAATCTTAAAATCGGTATATACCGAATCAGTTCTAAAATATGTCCAAAACTAGACCAAACCCGCGGACTGGTTACACCCCTAAAAATAATTCATTACAATCGAATGGAAAAGAGAAAAATTGAGCCCCTACTCGATCGGAAACCAACTAAATCGAAAAGACTCAAAAAAATACGACAGCCAGGGTAAAAAAACGTAAACATATGAATAAAGCAAAACCAATTACAAAGACAAAACGGAAAAATGAGAAACAAAGAGGGATAAAATTGGAACTAAAATTTGGAGAAAAAGCACCGTTCATCATATAAGAGTTTACACACAGAGTGTTGAAGATGAATAATTCACAATTTCTTTCATTACATGTCTATGCAATGTATAAGCTATACAATGACAGAAATAGAGGAGGTAATTATGCTATACAACAAGCTGGCTAATGTAGAAATTAATTACCTTCCATATAGGATACAAGTGTTAGAATCATGAAGATTATTTTGGAGGATTTCCTTTGTCCATTACACGCCCCCGCAAGATGACGGTGCTGTCGATAACGCCAATCTTGGATCGAAAAGTTTGAAACTGTAACCAGGCAAGGGGTTTGGTGAGAGCATCTGTTAATTGATCATGAGTGGACACATGATTAACTATAAGTCCTTTGTTCACATAATCTTGGACAAAGTAGAGATCAATAGCAATGTGTTTTATGCAACTGTGGTAGACGGGATTAAGACTGAATTGTGTGGTGCCGATGTTGTCATGGGAAATCTTTGGAGTAATGGTCTGCTGAAGGCCCAGTTCTTTGAATAACCTCATAAGCCATGCAATCTCTGAAGTGGTAATGGCTAGAGCACGGTATTCCGCTTCAATGGAGGAACGTGCAACTACACGTTGCTTTTTGGTGCACCAGGAAATTGGGTTGCTGCCTAAGAAGATAACATAGGCGCTGGTTGAAGTGCAATCATCGGCATTTCTTGCCCAGTCGGCATCAGAGTAGGCAGTGACTTGTAGGTTTGAGGAGCGATGGAACTGTAAGCCGAAGTTAAGAGTCCTTTTCAAATAACGCAGTAGACGTTTGAGTGCAGTCCAATGTGTTTGGGTGGGCTTATGCATAAACTGAGCTAACTTATTCACTGGATAGGCCACATCAGGTCTGGTGAGAGAGAGGTATTGGAGAGCACCAATAATTTGTCAATAGATGGTGTTATCTACTGCTGGAGTACCATCGTTGAGTTGGAGTGTCTCAGAGGTGGAGAGTGGCGTCTATACAGCTTTTGCTCCTTCAAGATGATGCTTGGTTAAGAGAGCCCGAATGTATTTTTGTTGAGTAAGAAATAAGCCACTTGCATTGGGGACGACTTCAACCCCAAGAAAATAATGAAGGGAGTCAAGATCCTTGAGTGAGAAATTTTGGCCGAGTTGATGAATAACCTGCTAATCAAACACAAAAGAGTTGCTTGTTAATATGAGATCATCTACATAGACCAATAAGTATGCCTTGACCAAGTCTTTGTGGTAGATAAATAGAAAGTAGTCAGCTTTAGACTCTGAGTGAGATAAGTGCTTAGTGCAATGTACCATGCACGGGGAGCTTGTTTCAACCCATATAAGGATTGACGAAGCTTGCAAATGTGAGATGGATACTAAGGATCAACAAAGCCAATAGGTTGTTTCATGTAAACATCTTCCATTAGTGTGCCATGGAGGAATGCATTATTAACATCAAGCTGCCGGAGGGACCACCCCTTGGTTAAAGCATGAGAAAGAATTACCCGTATTGTGACTGGTTTGATCACTGGTGAGAATGTCTCTTTATAATCTAGCCCATATTGTTGATGAAAACCTTTAGCCACCAAGCGTGCTTTGTAACGATCAATACTACCATCAGGCTTATGCTTGACTTGAAAAATCCATTTGCATCCAACGAGTTTAATGTGAGTGGAAGGAGGAACTAACTCCCATGTGCCTTGCTGAGCAAAGCTATGAATTCCTCACTCATGGCCCGTCACCATTGAGGATCCTTGAAAGCCTGAGTGACATTTTGAGGCTCTATAGATTCGGGAAGTAGATGCTTGGTGGCCATGTAGAACTGCTTTGGCTTGTGAATGTTATTCATGGCGTGAGTTTTCATGCTATGAGTCCTGCCAAAGAGTGGAGCAATAGAGGTAATAGTGTGCTCACTTGTAGTGACCGAAGAAGGAGGCACAAGATCAGCTTCTGGAGGACATTATGATACGGGGCTACGATTATGGTTTTTGGATGGAGAAGTAGCAGGTGGATTTGGTTGAGCCGAAGCTGAGGTTGGATGACTGATAGGACAGAGCATTTGAAGAGGGGGCTGAGTGTGTGTCACGGTCTGGGTGGGAACAGGTGGATCTGTATGTGAAGAATGAAAAGGAAATGGACTTTCGTCAAATTGGACATGCTGAGACACATAGGTTCTGTTAGTGTAAATATTGAGGCACTTATAAGCATGTCCAGACGTGGAGTATGCAATAAAAACACAAGGTGAAGATTTTGGTTCAAGTTTGTGAGAATTGTATGGTTTTAGCCAGGGAAAACACAAACAACCGAAAATGCGTAATTTGAGATAATTTGGCGATGTTCCAAATAGTCTCGCAAAGGGAGAGTTATTTTGTAAAATGGGAATGGGGAGCCGATTTATAAGGTACACGGCTGTTTGAAATGCAAGATGCCAATATTTTGTGTGCATATGAGATTGAGTGAGCAAAGTCATGCCGGTTTCTACTATTTGACGATGTCGTCGTTCAAAGATGCCATTTAATTGAGGAGTGTGAGGAGGAGTGGTAAGATGGCCGATGTCATTTGAGGCGAGATATGAACGAAGCTTAACATATTAACCTCCATTTTCCACGTATATATTTTTTATTGGACAACCAAATTGCTTTTCTAAAATAGAGCGAAGTTGGGGAAAAATGGCCGACACATCAGATTTGTTATACATTGGAAAGAACCAATAATATCTTGTGAAGTGGTCTATAAAAATGACATAGTAACGATGACCTTCACTTGATGACATTTTCGTGGGACCCCAAACATCAGAAAAAATGTATTTAAGAGGTGATTTGCTATTAAGAGTGCTGATACCAAAAGGAAGTTGGTGACTTTTATTAAAATGACAAGAAGAACAAATTGAGAGTTTTTGAGAATTAGAAACAGGTAAATGAAATTTGGAAATAACATCAGAGATAATTTTATTGCTAGGATGGCCAAGGTGACTGTGCCAAATGGATCCAGTTGTACGCTCACCAACATTGGCAACAATGGAGTGGAAGGTGGTGGATGGTGGAGGAAGTGGATAGACCTCGTTTTCACATCGTCCTTGAAGAAGTATCGCCCCCGTTGTCTGACCCTTCACAAGATAAAAATTTGGGTGAAATTCAAGCAATAAATTATTTTGTTTTGTAAAATGATGCACAGATACTAAATTTTTATGTATAGCAGGAACACATAAAGTGTCATGCATTTTAAAAATACGATGAGGCAATTTAAATGATAATGATCCGATGTGCGTAACCAGTAAACCTGTACCATCGCCTATAACCACTTCATCAGTGCCATCATACTCAAAGTTGATGGTTAAGGTGGAAAAATCCGAGGTTATATGATGAGATGCCCCAAAAGTCAACAACCCATTTGGAGGACTGATTTTGATTTGTGCCAACACAATTGGCAACAGCAATCTTGGGTTGAACAGAGTGTTTGGGACAGAATCTAGCAGAGTGACCAACTTCACCACATAGCTGACATTTTCCTTTGTATTTGGATCGAAACCCATTGGGTTTGTTTTGTTGCGCTGGCCGAGATGAGTCAAAACGATATTCATTTGTGGAAGGTTTATTCCAAACACGAAGGTTGCTGGGATTTGCAGTTGCAACAAGTTGCTGAGTTGCCTGGTTGAGCCACTACAGATAGGCTTCATGGGATGTCAAAAGATCATGCAATTCCTCAAATGTGAGAGGAGTCTCACGTGTGTGGATAGGGGTGACTAGATCACAATACTCGGGACCAAGTCCACGAAGAACATGAAGAGTGATGTCGTCGAAGGATAAAGGAGTATCAATGATGGCAAGTTCATCGATGGTGCTCTTGACATCTTGAAGATAAGCAACAATCAGCCGATCACCTCATTGAAGAAGAGTGAGGTGCTTCTTGAGTTGCATCACGCGGGATCGAGACTTGTTTGCATATAAGTGGTTGAGTCGAATCTAGGCATCGCAGGAAGTCTTGGTTGAGGATGAGTGGCGTGATAGATTCTGCAACAGAGGCAAGTTTGCCATTAAGAAAGAGTTGGTCTTGCCGAAACCAGTTGGAGTAGGCAACAATGGCTGCATTTTCAGCAGGAGGAGTGGGCTTAGGTAGACATGGATGAGTACCATCCAAGAATCCCATAAGATCATAGCCGAGAAGTAAAGAGGAAATGGTTGCACTCCATGAGGGAAAGTTGGGACCAGTTAATTTCCAAGGTAGTTGTCCTGCGGCATTGATGGAGATTGGGGTTTGTGTAGAGGAAGCCATAGAAAAACAGAGTTGGTCTCGTTGGAGAGAGAGGCTCATGATGCCATATAAGAGTTTACACATAGAGTGCTGAAGATGAATAATTCACAATTTCTTTCATTACACGTCTATGCAATATATAAGTTATACGATGACAAGAATAGAGGAGGTAATTACGCTATACAACAAGATGGCTAATCTAGAAATTAATTACATTCCATATAGGATACAAGTGTTAGAATCATGAAGATTATTCTTGAGGATTTCCTTTATCCGTTACACATCAACGGATAGGCTCTTTTATAATAGAATATATATATATATATATTATATGTGTTTTCGGAGAAGTCCATTTCGTTTATGAGAAAGTCATGAAAATGACGTCAAAATTAGGACTCGTTTTCTAAACATGATCAATTTCTCTTGATAGAACACTATTCTCGATTGTACCATTTTTTGGCACTCTTTCCGACAACTTTTTGACAATGTTACCAAATGGCATATAAGTTCTCAACATAATACAAGAATTTAAGAAAGCACCACAAAACCCAACCTCGACGTTGTTTTATTGGTGGACAGTAGCAACTAGCCATTAGAAACAATAGAGCATTCAAATTAGTGGAAAAAGAAGTTCTAGGAATTTACTGTCCTGGGATCATGATCAGATCATTACATTACATCAATTTAATTAATGGATCAATTCAATTTCCTTTCAAAGTGCGTGCTCATTTCCAACTTCTAATACCTAACAAATTACGTATACATGCAGCCATATATATATATATATATATAAATATATATATATATATATATAATACGCAGTATGTTGCAGATTTGCATAAATAGACTGGATCCAGCTAGCATGTCTGTATTGAATATTCTCCGACCCATTAGCGGGTCTTATATATTGTTGACAGTTGTATTCGAATTTGTTGTGCTTATCAGGAAACTCAATTATTCAGTAATTGTAAACAACAAAAAAATTAATATTTTAACTAAGCTAAGTACTTAAGCCCAACCAGGAAAAGCTTTGGGTTGGATGTTAGAACACCCAAAACTATATATGCCCAAGTCAACCAAAACAAATGCTTTTAACCACGCAGCCCTCAAAAAAGAAAGTTGCTGATCATGATAATTAATGCTTTTATTTTTTTCTTTTCCAACTTCTCCAGAGAGAGAAAGAGAGAGAGAATCTATTGCTTTGTTTTAATTTGGGATTTGGGTCGGCCGAAACAGTGTAAAATATACTTGCTTCCATGGAAGTTTGACACTGCCTAATTAATTAGTTGACTGGCTGTAGGAATTATAATAATCGAGCTCTGGATATTTTCTAGTCGAGGTAGACATGCATTATGCATGCAGCGCGGCAAAGAAGACCAAAAAGAAAATTACAGAATGTGGAAAACAACATGACTAGTACTGGTCAATGGTCATGCCACAATCTATCAATGGTTTGGATCTTAGTTGGAAATTAATGCATGGAAAATGACGGTAAGACATCACTTTGGTTTGAAAATGACGTTCAAAGAAGCTGAGTTTTTATCAAAAATTAAATTTAATATATATATAAATGGGTTAATCCTTGACGAAAATAAAAATTTATTGAAATGTTTAAAAAATATATACACCATACAGATGAATTAATTGTAATTTTATAAAGTTACAAAAAAAAAGGATCATGTGTACAGGCATCGATGTCAATGATCGATGTCACGGTAATTGATAATTATAGTAGTAGTACTGCTAGCTCCTTCCAGAAGAATTCAAAGTTTATGCTAATTCATGAAGTGGGAAAGAAAGAAAAGAGCAACGAATTAATTGGTATAATCCTTCAAACGTGCTGATAGATTTCATTCATCACTGCATTTATGAACACAACTTTCTGCTACTTTTGAGAATGTCTCATGAAAAGGATCGCCCTCAAGATATGTACGGTCCAAAAGCCGGCCAAGGGGTGGCCATTTTAATGGATCGAAGTGAGAACAGGAGAAACTTCAAAAAGGCAGCAGCTCTTTAGTAAGTGGATGGATAGATAGATATGCACGAAGAAAACTGAAGCAAAAAAGGTGCAAGACGAATCAAAAACTATATATATAAGAGAATGAAAGTCAAAATTAAAGATATTGTTATAATTGTGGCTCTTATTCAATACACTAAAGTAGTGATCATTCCCAACTCCCACCCATGCATGCATTTTTCAGAAACATCGTCTAATTCATTCCCATTGCGCGCAGTTGTTGATCTTTTAGTTTCGAAATATGGATAAGATCATAAAGCTTTAACATATTAATTCGGTATGGCCTTCCTTAATTTGCTCTCTTTTTTTGGGTTGAATAAATGGTGTACGTACTAGGTAGCTAGCTAGCCAGTCTCATCATTCCCAATTCAAACATGCATGGGCGATTTTTCTTACCTTCTCCAATATTAATAATCAGCTTATTACTTTTTTCTTCTTTTCAAATTAATTCTGTTAGGTGGCCTTTTAAACTATACTAAACCTAATACCACTAACACTATGTATAGATGGGGAATATTGATGTAGATTGATCTAACCCCCATTATTACAGTACAATTACCGCTTGCTAGCTGCTGAATGCGTAAAATTCAAGAGATCATAATTATAAATATGGACGACGCATGATGTACGTACAGTACCATCTAGGAATCAAGGAAAGTGAAGCTAACTAGCTACTAATTGATTCTATATTAATTTACAGATATCTAGGAGGCATGCAACGCGAGCTGGCTCTAGTCTTTGACATATCGCATCGTGATCATTTGAAATTTTGAAAAGAAGTGGTTTTGCTGCTTGCTTTGCTTAGAGGATGATTTCATACTAGAGATCATCTCGTAGATTTTAACCAACTTACTGCGAGATTCTTTCATATTATAGTGAGCATATATATATATATATATCATCGGTATCAACTTGAATAGTTCACACACATACATACATATATATATATATATATATTGTAGTGCGCGCATATATCTGTTGATGCATTTTTTCCAGCTTAGCCAAAACCAACGATGGTATTGAACGGTCCACGATGGTGGCTTGGGCCGGTGTTGATACATTGCTCAAACGCATTTCATGTATGAACATAAATAATAAATAAGAGATAATAAGGAGAGATATAGAAATTTACATAGTCCAGCATAAAGTCTACATCTATTGGTTGTTTGGGGGCAAATTCACTATAGTACTTGATGACTTTACAGCTTTTCGGCTTTACATATTTCTCTGTACACACTAGAGGAAACAAGAGTTTTGAGGGAGGTTGAAGATAACGCTTTCGTTCCAGAGAAAGAAGATCTCAGAAGCCCTTGTTCCTAGAGGAAAGGACCCCCTGTCTATAGAGGTTCTCTTCTTTTTATTGGAAGGAAAACAATAAGGTTGCTACCTTCCTACTACCCATTTACTACTCTTTTAGTATTTGATTTTTTTTTTTTTTTTTACTTAATGGTTAAAGAAGTGACTATTAGTAAAATTATATATTTTTTTAATTTTTTCTTAATGATTAAGAATGTTAAAAAAATACTTAAAAGAAAATGATAAAAAAATAAAAAAAAACCTCCCAATGCACTATAAGTAGTAAATGGGTAGTAATAGAGTAGTAACCCTATCACTACCTTTTTAGGTCCAACGATTATTTTATTGTCAAATTTTCACTCATTAATTAATAGCCTTAGAATTTTGAACTCCACTTATGATACACCAGATTGACTATATATAGGATCGTGGTCATTTAAGTGATCAGATCTTATATATATATATATATATATATTTATATAGATATATATAATATATTTATATATAATATAGATATTTCTTTAATTGGAGGGAGAATTATTTTGGTTTATAATCATGATTTTACACGAGTCTCTAATCGTAAAATAGGTTAATTAGTCTTTTTGGATTATATATAAGCTCATATGTGCTTTGAGTTTTACTTGAATCTTTACAAATGATATTAGAGATAGAGATAGAAATGATTAAGACTTCATGTGAACCTCTTTGCAAAACTACGGCCTAGCTATATGCATTGGTCACGGAACCCACATTCCTACCCCCAAACCTAAATATTTTGGATCGAGGAATTAGAAATTGGTTTAGTTTACTCTTATCTTTGCCCCTCCAAATTACCTGAATATTTTATAACATTAATCAACGTAGAGAACAAAATGAAGCTGTAATACCATGTTTTAAGAATCTAACAACATTGATGACACTTTTAACTAATTTTATGAATAACCATAATATTATGAAAAAGCATATTACTTATATATTTGGTCAGGGTTAGACTTTTTCAAGATTTATACATTAATTTTCATGTCCTAGATAATCATAGATGTGTTAAGTCTCACATTACGTTGGTGAATGTGTTACATGGATGCTAGGTCATACATTGGATATATATTTACTAGGTGAAGTACTTGAGATGTATTAGTGAATTTCAGGAACTCCTTGAGCACAACATTAACTATTAAGGTCTAATTTGGTTGTCAAATCAATTCATGCATGTTGAATGAAATAAAATACTAAAATGGTAATTAAGCATCTTAGAGACCTAAGTATTTAACCTAGGAGGTTAGTATGGACTTCATCTAACCTAGGGATTGGATTCTATAGGGTTTGTGTGAGAAAATTAGAAGATAAATTTTGATATCCTGTCATGTGTCAGTCGTTTAGATGAATAACAGAGTCAAATAATGTAAACTATTCACTCGGAATACACGCTTAAAGTGTTCTAATTGCCTCGGAAACCAATAGAAACAAAAACTTCTAGATACGAAGACATTGGATGAAAGTGGTAGAAAAGTGCACCACAAACTCAGAGGCGATCTAATAACGTCATGTGACACTATATAGTGTAATTTATGTGTNTACGAAAATTAATGAGCTTAGCATTGACCTTGAAGCAGTACCTACGAAAACTTACTGATCATCTATAAATATATGTAATTTGATGAAATCTGTTACCCGATATGTATGAGGAGGTACAATTTGAGTCAAAAAAGAACGATGTTTTTTGTTCCCCGTTCAAGCATTGAAAATAATGGCATGTTGGTTGAGATCCGTTTAGGTTGTCCCTTAGAAAGACCTAAAGGTTGCCGACAGGTGACACTTTGCTGTTGGCTAGCTTACGATCATGATCAACTCACGTGGGTTGCACACGATTTGAATTACATTCAAAAACGCGTTTAAGGGACACGTAGGCCATCATTACTTCAAAGAAATCATCAACCAAAGATCGATGAGGCTAGCTAGGGACATGACATGATGATGATGCATATATATATATATGCTATCATGTTGATCGATCATACGGCTACTATATATAATATGTTGTAATTAATTATGAATATCATTACATATATAATAAAGTACTGATCGATGATCAAGTCTTGTCTCTCTCAAAGCGCGGGCCCAATTATTTCATGTTCAACATATATATGTATATAGATATATATATATATATGTTAATATTTGCTAGCTAGATTGCTCAATATATAGATATGATCGTCTTATATAGAATGATTTTAGCTTTTTAAAAAGATGGAGACAGTAATTACTAATGACATTCAATCAGATTTAAAACTCGACGCGTAAAGTACTTTATTAATTTTCTTTTTGAGTTAATTGGATTGGATATCATGTCGTCTTTTGTTGTACTACTACTATAATTAATTGCTTTTTCCCCCGTGACAAAAAATTAAAGTAATGAAAAATTATATTTGGAAGTTGGCCTCCATTTAATTGATATGTATGGCCAGACTTTATTTGCTAGAGAAATTTAAAAATAAAATCTCTTATGAATCAAGTTTGCTATGAAGGGTCATGTGTTAATTTGCACACCAGTTTCCAAATAGAAGAACTCGAAAGTAATTAGGGATTCGAATTTTTTCCCAAATATTGCTTGTTGGTATCGAATTTGAGAAAAAAGAAACACAACAATTTCTTGCAGTTACATATATATATAGTACGTTATATATATATATTTATATATCACTATAAGAAAATTGGATATTTGTGACTTTTTTTTACTATGAAAACAGATTAATTTTAATTGAAAATAGTCATTTCACTGAAAATAACTTGTCACAATTAAACAATTTTCTTGTAGTGTATATATATTGCACATTAATTTCATCTCATTTTTCAATTACCTATATATATATATAGCATAATTTGCATGCACTCTCACATCAAGAAATTAACGTCCATTAATTCATGATAAGGGTGTAAAAAAATAAATAAATAAATAAATTGCCAGCTTTAGAAAAAGATTGATATTGGATAATATAAAGAATGGATGAGTGGTAGCTCAAGGCCACCGTAGATACACCAAATGGAAGAAATGGTCAAAAGATAGTTTGACAAGGAAGTCGTACTACTGAAGCTAGCGTCTATTTAAGACAATTATGGTTGGTGACCAAAAAGTTGGTTTGTATAATTGAATAATCAATCAGCACATGAGAAATACTTACTTCCAAACAAACATCTCGCTTTAATTTTCTCCAATTTAATTTGATACATTACATGGAGCGCAGCGCGCAGCAGCCAGGAAAAAGAAGATCACGCATCTACTTTGCGTAGATAGCTTTAACAAAGAGATTAGATCCAACTTAATTAATAATTAACTAGTACTAGTGTTTCTCCCCCCACTTCAATTTTTGTTCATGCAACTTGCTTTTTACATACTCATATATACCACAAGAAAACTATTTATTTGCGATCAATTATTTTCAGTGAAATGACTATTTCCAATTAAAATGAGTTGATTTTCATCGCAAATAGTCATTTCGTTACAAAAAAAAAAAGATCACAAATACTTGTTTTTCTTGTAATATATATATAATTATTTATTAAATTCTGGTGTCCCAAACTTCTCCTTAGGAGAGTCAAGATCAGTTTCAAAATGGGGGGCTGATAAGTATAGATTATTGATGATCCTCATCGATCGAGTTTGATCGTGATCATCATCATCATCATCATGCCCAGAGAGCTGGCTCCCACATTGAGCCTAGGCTGTTATCATCAAGCTGGAAGCATTGGTTGCTGCTGATCTGGTAGCTGTGAGGAGTAGTATTAATACTGATGAAATTGTCAAGTGATTGTTGATGGGACGATGCTGCCTGATCATGATGTAGTACTGGAGCGCCGCCCTGTGACATTTCCATGCAAATTAGGGCGACAAGGTTGGTTTGCTGGCAATGCATGTTTACAAGCTCGGCTTGTGCCTTGGCTAACTGTGCCTGCAGCTCGTTCACATGTTTTTGAAGCTGACATATTGCCCCTGCACACCCATAAACAGGGTCTCTGATCCTTGCACTAGCTTCATAAACCATGCTGCTCACTGCATCTGCCCTCTGGGATTCTGGGAGTTCCTGGGATTTTAATTCAGTCATGTCTCATTAACACAAGTCTTGTTACAAGCAAGTGCAAAATGTGAAAAAGTTAAATAACTAGAACATGAAGGGCTTTTGGGAAAATGAAAGAGATAAGGTCAACAAGAAGCAAATTTTCAACCGTACAAAGCACATTCTAAGATAGTGCTTTTCCTCATGAATGTTTTCCATTTGCAGTCTTTTGGTCAGAGAAGTAATTTATTCCCGACAAATCATAGGCTACTAAATGGAAATATATATATATATGTATTTATAAAGTTGTGTATTTTCAGAGTGTGAACGAAGTTCATATATTTCTTGTTTTTCAAAGTTGAAACTTGAAAGCAGAGATGACGAATGTGTTGATCCTCTGCACTGAGAGGTCATTTTCTTTCCGTCCTATTTTCAGAAAAGAAAACAAACTTAATCTCAATTTTCGTAGGAGCATTTGTGTCAGCTAGCTAGCTAGTTCATGGTGCTCTCAAATCCTAGCACCAAAGACGTACGTACGTTCTTAAAGTAGTACCTGCAATAACTTGATGATGTTGCTAGCACCAAACACTCTATGAGCAATCGTAAACTTGGCTGGCTCGGAGGGAGGGAAGTAGGGCGCCAGAACGCATTTCTCTGCACATCTTCGCCTCAAAATCTTGCATGCGGCGCAGGGGCTTATGACAACAGGTGGGGTGGGAGGAGGAGGAGGAGAAGATGAGGAAGATGGAGAGTGGGAGAGAGGGGTTGAGGAAGTAGTGCTAGTGTTTGTGTCACTGCTGATCTCCATCTTAGGCTTAATTTGCTTTGAAATGTGTAAAATGGCTGTGTATGGGTGATAGATCAGAGAGAGAGGAGGGAGGGAGGGAGGGAGAGAGGTCAGGTGGGGTTTGTTTTGGAGACCAAAGTTGAGTATAAATAGGGAAATAGAGAAGAGGAAAGAACGTCAGCACACAAGATGTTGACGCCATCATGATCAGTTGATTTTTACCGTTAGGTTTTGTGGCTGCTGCCATATCCAATTAGGTTTGTGTTTTTTGGCCTGTTGTATGGAAAACTCTTTCACTTTGAAATCTCTTCCGTAGAAAAATAATAAAATAAATAAAACTTTTTTTCTTAAAATAAATGGGGAATAGTCAGAGTTGAAAACGCAAAAGGTAATAGCGACAAAAATCTAAGTGAAATTAATTCTTTTTCTATTTCACTTTCAAGAAATTGATGGCCATTA
The DNA here is from genome assembly GCA_003123785.1 of Pterocarya stenoptera. Lineage (NCBI taxonomy): Eukaryota > Viridiplantae > Streptophyta > Magnoliopsida > Fagales > Juglandaceae > Pterocarya > Pterocarya stenoptera. Next base: position 57,503 of record QEOT01123526.1, read on the forward strand.
TTAATATTATATATTCATCCTCCGGCAGCTACCCATCCTATACGAGCCGGCAGCTCGCACAGGCAGGGCTATATTTTTGTCCCCGCCACTGTTCCTGCTATATGCGAGTGGGAGGATTGGCCCATAAACATTCACACCCATGGAGACTTTGGCGATGGTGATTTAGGGTTTCAAGCTACTTACGATGGAGAGTCAATGGATTCTCGGACAAACAACGGCGGCAACAACATGGGGATTGCAGCGATGGCGAGACAAGAGACAAATAGACAAGAGAGAGTGAGACAGAGTAGAGATAGAGATTGAAAGCACCAAGCTCTCGAGAAAGATAGATAGGCAAGAGGGTTTCAGAAGAAAGAAGGGAGGCCACCCGGAGGGCTTTTTACCTCTCCACAACGACGTCATTTTGTTTTTTAAAAAAATTAAATATAGAGTATAATATATATTTATATAAGCGGGCCGGGAGGGTGGGCATGGAATTTGGGTGGGGTGATGCCCCACCCAAAACTCACCACCATTTTTTTCTTAGGCTCCGTTTGCTTACACAAAACCCTTATATCATCTCATTTTAATCATTATAATTTTTTCAAATTTTCATACAAAAATATAATAAACAATTCAACTTTTTCAAATTCTAAAATAAAAATAATACTAAAAATATATTCTAATAATATTTTATTCAACTACTATTCAAAACATCTTATCTCATCTCATCTGAACTGTGTGTCCAAACCCAACCTTAGGAGCCCGCCTGCCCGCGACAGACTACCTGCCTGCCCAAGCAAGTCTGTCGCGGGCAGGCTGCCCCCACCCCTTATTATATCCTGCTCAATTTTCTTTAAATGCTTCTACTTAGTAGAAAAATTATAATAATGCAAAATGGACGCATACAGCTAGTAATCAGCACACCATTTCAACTCGTTTTAGGGTAAAAGTACCATAAAGAACTGTGATACAGTACTACAATATATGTAATATGTTATTTGGACAAAGTACTCCACTCATGTTACTATCTTTGTGACGTGCAAAGTTAATTAAATTTATTAAACTGAAAATTCTTTATATAAATTTAACATGCCTTTGAGCTGTATTTTATATAATATAATAAATAGAACTTTGAAAGAGTGCCAATGTTTGCGTCTTGATCTCTTGAATGATTTGGTTGAGTATTTTGGTTCTCTTCCGTTTGCCCTCCTTTGTTTTTTTTTTTTTTTTTTTTGTAATTATTTTTTTTTTCTAAAGAAAGCATATTATAGATATATCTAATAGTAATAGGATACAATAGTCAACAGGATGGGAGGCCCCAACATTCATCTCAAACCAGCAAATGCAACACAAAAAATAAATAAATAAATAAAATGAAGGATTTGGAGCCAATGACTTGACCCCCACCCATTTTCTAGTAAGGGAAGCCGCTTGAAGCAGTTTTGATATAGACTGAAAAATTACTGCAATACTGCTCGAAGTCGCAGTGAAGAGTTGTGTGTTGCATTTTGCTAGTCTGGATTGGTTGTTGGAGACTTCCACCATCTCTCTCCCACAATCCTTGGTTAGGGGAAACAAAAACTTAAGAAGATAGTAAACAGGAGATATACTGAATCGTTGGCTGAAGATAGCCTGGGACTGTGGTGGCGTGTGGAGATCACGCGCCACACTAGGAGAGTGGAGGATGGTCGGGTCTGAAAGATCCAAGGTCCCTGGCCCCGAAAATGCCGCGCATGGCAGTAGCAGGCACTCCTCAGTGCGACGGCACGTGAATTTTACAGGCGGTTTGAGCAGTGCATGTGGCTCACTGTTGCTCCATAAGACATTCTGCTTAAGCCGTATTGAAGATCAGTGGCTAGGGAGTCATGCGGTGGGGCACGTGGTTGTCATTGGGGGCCGGAAAATAATGAATCGACACTTTTCCTTGCTATGGACGGAAAACTAAATAAAATTTGATAAAATACAACTTGGATAGTTTCTGGACATATCGGAAGGGAAGAGAGAGGGAAGAGCAAAAACTCCACCCCTGGGTGGAAAAGTTGGGATGATTGGGTCGTTTGGTAGAGAGAAAAATCGTCTCTTAGGAGAGAAAAAGAAATGCGTTATATCTAGAGAGTCGCTTTTTCCTCTTGGTAACTAATTCATTTAATGGTAGGGCTGTAAATGAACCAGTCTACTCGATAGTCCGCTCGGTACTCGCTCGGTTAAACTCGAATCGAACTCGCCTCTTGAAAAAAAAAAAAAAAAAAAATCGTTCGTGAAAGTAAATACCCGCTCGATTAGTAAATGACACATACCCGACAAAACTCTACTCGACTCGGTTAAGGCTCGTTAAGGCTCGCTCGTTTATACTCGAATCAACTCGTTAGCTCGACTCAATTAAAACTCATTCATATATTGATAAATATATACATACATCTATGTATATATACATATATGTATTAGCTAATAATATCAGCATACCACTTTTATAATTAAATATATAATATATAATCTAATTACTTATGTCTATATAGTGAATATACTTTATAGGTATATTTTATAATTTGTATAATAATTAGTCGATAAAATTTAATAATGTTATATACTAGTATGTGGAAACCATATATGAAATAGATATATGCTATCATATTAAGTGTATATATTAATAATATATGTAGGCTAATATATTGTTATTTTGGATAAATATCAACTAGTTAGATATTTTAATTATTTATAAATTTTTTAAGATTTTATAATTCAATAAAGGTATACCTGTTAGTTGTATAAATTCAATATTAGGTCTTTTATTTTATTTTTTTATTTTATTAATTATTAAATCTTATTCAAAAAAGAAAAAAAAAACAATTCGAGCTCGAACTCGGCTCGACTCGAACTCGTTTGTGTGACGAGCTCGAGCTCGAGCTCGAGTTAAGAGTTTATCTTATCGAATCAAGCTCGAACAGAGAACAAAAAAAAAAACTCGAGCTCTAGTATTTTGAGTCGAGTAGAGCTTGACAAGCCAAAGCTCGACTCAACTCAGCTCGATTACAGCCCTATTTAATGGTAATGCAATTGTGGACTAAATGACATGGGTTCATTGGAGTACCTTTATTTTAAAGTAATATAATTACGAGATAAGAGTTCTCTGAGTTACTTTTTTTTTTACTACTAGTTATAATAAGTAATATAAAGGAAACCAAAAATATATATTATCCACGAAATGTTGCGATCAGGAAGTACTATGTCAAATCATTAAAATTCTAAATTACTAAATATTTAGGCTTGAATTCGATACAATAAGTTTTTTATCTCATCATTATAATTTTTTTAAATTTCATAAAGCATAATAAATAATTCAACTTTTTTAAATCTTAAAATAATAATAATATTTAAAAATAATATTCTAATAATTTTTTATTCAATTTTTTACTTTCATTTCAACTCACTATCCAATCGGTACTTTAAAGATAAGTCCTTCCGAATTGTTTTTATTATTTTGTTTATAATTATTTATAATAGATGATATAGCTCATAGCAAAAGTATCTCATCATTCAAAAATCAAGTACTTAATATATTTAAATATGGTAAGTATTTTAATCACAAATGAATCATATAGAAGTAAATATAAATTAACGTAGTTTGATATGTTACATACGTCGAATTATAAAATTATTTTTATTATAAAATAAATATAACAGATTTAATAAAAATACGTTTATAAATTTAGATGCATGTAATATTTTTGTGCATGCAAATATTATTCTCCTCTTTGCGCATATCATAGCAATGCCTTGTTTTCACGTTACTTTTTATTACAGGTCGATTAAAAGGAGTTTGCTTTTTCCCACTATTTCTTTTCTTTTTATAGTTTATTTCCTAACACCACTTCCAGCCTTTAATAATATATATATTTTTTTTTTTAAATAGTCTTCCCCTACAAATTATTTACCGATTACAATAATCTTCGATCGTGAAACTAATTTCATATTCGTCTTTGCAAATTCTCTATCGGTGGCCTAACTTTCCAAGCTAAGTTAGCTCTCTCTCTCTCTCTCTCTCTCTCTCTCTCCAACTTTCTTGGGCTAACTGATGAAATCTTGATAGGCAAATTTCAACCAAAAGCAAAAAAAGTCATACGTAATCTGATAAGCACATGCTAACAAATTGTTATTCTACTCTATAATCTTAGAAGTTGATTAAGTGAAAAGTGACCCAACATAGCTCACATCACGATCAGCACAAGCTGCTAGTTAATAATGCATGCTGCTAAGTGCTGGTTTTCATCGTCTCGGCTAGCTGAGACCCAAAGACCAAAGAATTAAGAGCCTTTAGTACTACTTGTTCTGCTAATTGCCTCAAAAGCAAGGTACGTATATATATATAGTCCAATACATATCTAACATATGTCTGTACTTTCAGTGTCAGCCATTGCAAGGATGCCATGTGGCTCAGGTCCATGATCTAGCTATTTAGACTGAGAGCCAGAAGGCTTTGCTACCACCACTGAGACACTGCTATCTAATTTCTACTCCCTCTAACCACCGCATGACCTACCCATTTATACTTGAGAACGACTCAAGTATATATATATATATATGCATGCCAATCAGGGTGTGTATGAGAGAGAGAGAGAGAGAGAGAGAGAGAGAGAGAGTACTATATCATGTGGGGCAAGGTTGGTGGAGAGCTTGTCCTCCTTTCCGCTCATGAAGTAAGAAATTCTGCAAATTTGTCTTTCAAGATTGCGACCCTAATAAGTTTTAATCTATTGTAAGTAGAACTTTCGCCTCTTGTTATTTTTAGTTTTGAAGGGTTTCTAATCTTCAGCGATCACCAAGTTTTCCGCTGCATGCTTGGAAAAATGTGATGAGCTTTAATATTGGAGGAGTCGTGGAAATAGTTGGACTCGTGTTTTTCTAACCCACACGCGCGTACAGCTAGCTAGCTCATCTTTCTCTTGCTCCAAGAGTCTTTTCCGTGTGGACCCTTTGCCAACAGAAAAAAAAAAAAAAGTAGCAAACTTTATTCTATATGGTTTACTCCAATACCAACAAAGTACTTAAGCTATATTATAACAAAAGATGAGTTCATATCAGTAGCTCAGCAGGTTAAGTACTGAACCAACTTCAGTTCCCTGCATTCATTCACCTTATGGTTAGAAGAGGAGAGGGAAAACAAAGGGAAAATTATATCTAGATCCCCCAAATATCCAGCATTTTGAATGTTTACTAGCTCTAAATTATCATTTTTGAATGGAACTTTTTGTTTGCACCCGTTTGGATCACGTGTTAGGGACCTCGTCTAGATCCTATATATGTCAAGAGTAACACTAAGGGCTGGTTTGGGGAGCAAGAATTCTCAAGAATTCTCATCTCATCTCAACTCATCATTACACTTTTTTCAAATCTCCATACAAAATATAATAAACAATTCAACTTTTTCAAATCTCAATACAACTTTTTCAAATCCCAATTCAACTTTTTCAAATTCTAAAACTAAAAAATAATATTTTAAACTTTAAAACAAAACACAAAATTCTCATCTCAACCCTCAAACCTCTCCTAAATGCTAATCAATGGTGTGCAAGCTCGATTGGCACATTTCACCCTTTAAAAAAAGCGGAACAAATTATGAAAAAAATTCTATTTTTATAATCTATTTTTTCATATGAATTCCACGTTGAGCAGTGCTACACCTATCGAGATATGTCCCAATAAAGGCAAAAAAAAATTTTTATTTTTTTTCATTCATTTTTTTTATACCCTTAAATAGGCCTATGCAAGAAATCCGAGTGACCGATCAACCCACAAGACCCGATTGAATATGACCCGATAAAGTCGGATTGAAATTAAAATCGGTTTCGACATTATTTGACCCGATCAATGTCTGGCAGTCATTTTGAACGTAATCTTAAAACTCCTTTTAATCTTCTCTTTTACTTTTATATCAAACCCTAGTGCCTGCCCCCTTCTTCTCCATGCCGTTCGTGCTCCGTTAGCCGTATGGGTCTCTCTCCTTTCCTCCTGGTTGGGCATCACTCAGATCTCGTTGTTTCTCAAATTGGCTTCTCTTGCTCTCAGATCCTCAACTTCATACGAAGGGTGTCCAGAAGGAAGAAATTGTTCTCAAATTGTTTTGCAATTTCTCAACAATTAAGCTCGCAATAAAAAAAAAAAAAAAAACCCATGATCATACACACAAATCAATCCACTCGAGCAAAACCATCGTTTTAAGCTTCTAGAGCATTGATAATGGTTTATGCATCTTCATATGCAAAATCACCTCTTTTGAAGAATGATTTTGCATATGAAGAAAAGCTTCCACATTGGTTTATGCATATTTGAACCAAATAATAATAAATAAATAAAAATTTATTTCTTATTTGTTTCCTAAAATTATTTTTTTATATATATTTTACAATTAGTATCAACTTTATATTATCAACTTAATACAAATTTCATGTATCAAAATCATCTTAATATAAATTCTACAAAGTTGATTTTAATAAGTAGGAAAGAGAAAAAAAATAGTAAAATAATGTTTAAAGAATAAATAATGTTTCTTCAAATTTGAAGAGCACTATTTATAGTTATGCAAAAATTTATAGATGTATAAGTCAATGTAGATGAATTTAAAGACATTTTTTAAATTTAAAGATGAAGATGAAGATAAAGAAGCCACTACCAATGCTCTTACTGACTTGTAAACTTTCTCATCATCTTCCTCCTCTGGTCCCGGCGACCCGATCAATGACGTTTTGGGAGTGATAGAAAGATTTTGTTGAGGTTTCTGGCTGTACCTTTGTCAATTTAAATTTGAAAAATATTTATTTTCTTTTCTTTTTTGGCCGTACCCAACCATAAAAGGTGATTATCAACATGTTCTCTTTGGCTGGCTACTGTAATTATGGAAGGCAGCAGAGTTATAATCAATTTGCAAATATGAAAGTAGCTACAAATTCACTTTATTGACCCAGTTGCAAGTATAAATTGGCCAACTGAAGATGGTGACAATTTTCCCAAAAGCAAACAAGGGATTTGGTGAATTCAAGAAGTTGAAGGCAAGAATAGCATATAATGTGATTGTTAGCCTAGTTCTTGGAAATTTCATTTTTGCATTCAATCTTGGGATCCATGCATGGCTGGAGGAGGAAGAAGTTTGAATTCATGTGACTCTATTGAAGCACAATAGTCTTTTGGGTTTATTGGAGTGAAACCATTATCCCTGATCTACTCACCCATTTTTTAGCAAAAAATCCACGGTAGGGAAGGAATCACTGTTGCAGCTTGGCTTCAGTTTGTGGGCGACCTTCTTTCGAGACAGTTTAAAAGTCCTCTATATATTGTTGAGAAAAAAATAATAATAAATAAATAAATCTAACCCAACCCAAATGGCCCGGGTCGGGTTGGTTTCCTAGTAAGAAGGCGGGTCGGGTTGGGTCCAAACCTGACTTGATCTGGTCGGGTTGCAAGCCTACCCTTAAACATTTAAAAAAATTCACAACATCATTAAAAAACACTTCTTTAATCACTAAATAAAAATAAAAAAATTTTTGAGACCCAACTATCAGTGAGAGTGGCATTTTTCTTCCGCAATTTTAAAGAGTCCATGCAAAACTTGTACATGACTTTAGACCTATGCAAATCATTTTAATTTTATATATATACTCAATCTTATTTTTCATTCAAAATAAGTTGAAGACAATATTTTGGCCTACTTCACCTTATAAATTCCATAGTCATGTCAATTATGGAAAATAATATATAGTTTGAAGATCATGATATTACAAAAACTAGTAAATCTATAATTAATTCATAATATATATATATATATGTAAGGCTGGAGTACGTAGTACTGTAGTTTGAAGAGAGATAAAGCAAATTGCTGTTGGATCCCACTCGATATGGTAATAATATGACAATTTTATTGGGGTTTGCATGTACGTACATATATATAATATATCCTAGCCATTGCTAATTCAGCTAGTGATCATCTGCCTAACATGATATGCATATACTTTGTGCTTGACATGACCAATCGATCGAGAGGATTAATTAATGTTATAATTATAACCTGTAACAGTAGTAAGCTGTTCGATCGCTTGTCTATAAAAGCAGCAGTACGAGTAGTTCGATCATCTTCTATAAAATATAAACATAAACAAAAAACGTTGAAGTTTCAAGTTAAATGTTTTACACGCAAAGAAAAACAACCTCATGCTAAATGCCAATTAAAACGACCAGAATTGTCTCAAATTCATGACATATAACTAACTAAAAAGATTAATACAACGGAGTTTTCTTTTCTTTTTTTTTGTTCTTTCTACTTCATTGATCAGAGAGTCATTCAAGTCTTCGTAGGAAGGGTCCTACCAATTTAAGGTTCACGTATTCATAATGTCTTAATCAGAAAGAATGGTCGTGATATATAGTGCTAGCCACTTCATGTGTGCCCCTCCCTCCAATCTGGATCCATCCATCCCTAAGTGCACTTCTGTTATACGGCATCTGTACTTTCAGCCTCTGGTCATCGATCCCTACTTTTTCCAATATATATGATGGAAAAAGTAGGTTTGCACACTTAATAAATGCAAATTTTTCCATGCACCAGCCTGTTTGATTCCAGTCTAAATTGGCTGACGAGAATATATATAACTTACACCCATGACATCTAATTAATAGTCAAGATGATGGGTTTTTATAGAGAGGAATACTGTGCATCAGCCACTATTCACTCTCACATTTATATTTATAGCTTTTTCATAGAATATAGAGGTGTTTTTTATAGAGTGTAGGATGTGGAGTGATAAATAATAGTTGATGAGAAGAATTTTTCTTTTATAGATCGACTTTTGTTATTTATAAGGTGGCGTGGTGTAAATGTACGTGAATACACCTAATAATTATTGAAAAAAAATTAAAATATAAATATTTTTATACACGTATTAGTTGATGTGACACACTTTTACATATCTGTGGCGGTGTGAATTTTTACAAATTGATTCTCTTTTTTTTTTTGAAGTAACTTCGCAGCCCCAAAAAAAAAAGGGCAGAAGGCCAATTGAAATTGTGCAACATGTGACCAGGGAAGGAAGACCATGACCAAAATAAAC
>QEOT01123527.1:0-64883 GCA_003123785.1 Pterocarya stenoptera
CATTGTCCTTGTGTATGTCACATGTTTGCTCCTCTAATTGGTTGATGCTTTCCTGAAACTTGCTAGCAAATTCGTCAAGAGACCATTGAAATCCTTGGTGTATTTTATTGTGGCTAGCTTGAAAATCCTTCAGATGTTGTTAAAGAATATCGAAGCATTGAAGATTTTGTTCCATTAGTTCTTTGATATTGAGTACGGATGAGATGATGTTTTCCATTCTCATGGATCAATGAAACCGATGCCAATGATTGATGGCTTTGGATATCACTTGTAACACACCTGATAGTAGGTGTGTAGGTAACTAGAAAATATTAGAGAAAAAATAAGAAAATTGGTCACATTTGAGGTTGACCTAACCTCCAAGAAAAAGAGAGAAAAGATAAAAGGAAAACATTTTCATTAATGATTCTGGATATTCTTAGAGTCTCTCATTATACTACATATATGACTTCTCTCTTGGGCCATATGCCACTTACTCCAACCATAACATAAAGCCACAATCAAAATATAACTAACAATAAATAGGCCATGGGCCGACTCAACAAAACTCATATAAATACACTTAACTACGAAACTCTTATTACTCAACCCAATCCTATTATGACTTTGATCCTTCCTATTTTTATTACAGACATGTGATAAAGTTGAATAAAATATTATTATAATATATTTTTTTAATATTATTTTTGTTTTCAGATTTGAAAAAGTTGAATTATTTATTTTATTTTGTGTGAAAATTTAAAAAAATTGTAATAATTATTAGATGAAATGAGATTAAATAATTATGAAAACAAACTATGCCTAAAAGATGCTTATAATGATGTCAATCTATCTCTTCAGCTTAGACGAGAAAAATTACAAACCACAAGTTTCAAATTAGAATCTGACTTGCCTCTAGCGAAAAAAATTAAACGTATGGGTGAGATGATCGCCTGTCGAATTATTTTTAATTGAAGACATACGAAGGACATTAAATGGGTGGTAGCAGCAGTTTTCCAAGCGATGAAGTTGCTAACCAGTAGGCAGTAGCCCCGTATATAGTAGTAGGTCGTTACGTACTCTGCTTGCCTCCTCCTTTTTTCCGAACTGCATATAAAGATCATGCATCTTTTTGACTTGTAAACCCACGTTTTTTGGCATCTACTAAGTTTGAGAGTTCAAATTTTGATGACTCGTTTGTTTTTGTAGATATCACGAGAAGAATTGAAATTAAAATTAAAAGGTTAAAAAAATATATTATTAAAAAATATTATTTTAATATTATTTTTATTTTAAAAATTAAAGAAAATAAATTATTTATTTTATTTTGTATTGAAATCTAGAAAAATTATAATGATTAGATAAGATGAAATGAGTTGAGAAGTTTCCTGAAAACAAACAAGCATTTCATCTTAGCTATTAGTAGTAGTCGCTTGAAGATTTATTGAATTCTCGAAGTGATCCTAGTCATTTGAATTCACAAGTCTCTTTAACTCATCTTATCTTTATCGTTATAATTTTTCTAAATTATCACACAAAGTATAATAATAATTTTTTTTCAAATCTTAAAAGAATTTTCTTAAATTTTCACACAAAATATAATAAACAATTTAATTTTTTAAAATCTTAAAATAATAATACAAACCCTCTCAATTTATCTATGAATCTAAACTATGGCACAAACCTGACTTGTGAGATCAGCGTCTATCTACAACTACCTGTCGGCTTGATCCCTCTTGTCTGTTTCCGAACGACTATAAAGCCACATCATGATCCACTCTTTATTCATGTTGTTATTATATAATATATAAAATTAAGCTAAACTTATAAAATAGAAATGCAGAGTGGGAATTCTAGCTCATACCGATGATGGTAACAGAAACCTCCATGAACTCATGTTCTTCTTCTTTCAGTGGTTAGAAAAGTTTAAATGAGCTTGTTCTCCACTCTACATCGATCTGCAACGATCGAGCCAAACCAAAGGAACAGACAGCATTAATATTGGTTCAAACGTGAAGAGTGAGTCCAAAAGTACTGTAGCCAGTAAACTGCTTCACACTTGAGTTGAGATCAGAAGACAGCCATTAGAAAGTTAATAGTGGGTGATCAGGCAGCTGTCGGTAATTTATTTCCAGGCAAAGAATATATGGTAGTCGATGATGGCTCTATTTTTTAAAAAGTTTATTAAATTTTATCTCTGGGTTTTAAGGTTTCTTATTTTTAGATTTTTTTTAAATTTTTCGTGGTGTTCTTTTATTGGTGGTTAAGTGCGTGGCTTATGAGTTTCCGCCAAGGTTTAACGGATCTATAATAAAAGAATCAAATTACTACCGAATTTAAAAATATAAAACCATTTTTAAAACTCAGAATGAATGTAGACTTCTGTTAAGGTGCCGTCCAATAGTGATCGTAAAATTATTTTTTTTTAAGTTTTCTTAATCATTAGTTTTTAATATTTTTAAACATCTTTAAAAAATATAAAAAAATATCAATATATTAATAGTTACTTATTTCATTAGTAAGTAAAAAAAAATTAAATATATAAATAGTCAAAATGAGAAGATAGAATAAGACGACATAGTAGCATTGTTCATGAATGTAATATGTATAAAGGTTACGTTTGGATAATACGCTGAGAGTTATTTATATTTTTTTTTAAATATCACTCAAATATAAAATATTTATTAATTTTAAAATTTTGATTTTTTTCATCTATTATTACGTATCTAATCATTACAATTTTTATAAACTTTAAAATAAAATATAAAAATCAATACAATTTCTTCAAATTTCAAAATAAAAATTATATTTAAATAATTTTTCAAATTTATGATATTTTTATTAAATTTTTATCTCTATTTTTTTAAACTTAATAAAATATCTTAACTAACACTATGTTATTATTATTTATATTTTATTATTATTTATACATCATTTTATTAATATTTCCAGGAGCACTGGAGACTATTGCAATGGTTGTCATTTTATCATTTTTCATTGTAATATATATCTAATTTGTTTTATCGGCACAACGAGTTCGTTAACCACAAGACACGTGGCTAGTCAGCCCCTCGCAACACAGCACTTCGAAATGGATCGATCGCGGTCATTTCGTCCCATAAATTCAGGGAACTCCAGACTCTCTGTTTAATTTCCGAGATGTCGTTCGTGGCACTCTTCGTAACGGCAACGAAGCTCGCCGGACTCTTGGTCACGGTTACCGTTGCTGCCAACGCGTTCTCCTTCTCTCGCTACCGAAGAAAGAATCTCCGGCGTTTCCAATCCCCTATCGACGAGTCATCTGACATACTAGCTGACTTCGATGTTAATGGTACCTCAATTCTTTTATCTGCAGTTCAGCCCGAGTCTTTCAAGCCCTAGCTCTAATTGAGTTCAAGTCAGTTGGCTTAAGTTTTAGAGTTAGGGTGGTAGGTGGTAGGGTAACATACTATATCAAACTTAGCAGCACTAATCAGTGACTTGTAGTGTAATACAAGAGCTTCACAATCTCGAAGGATTTTCAAATTATGCCCCTTTTTTTGGTGGAATAAGCGCAATTGTTTGGTGAATAAGAGTTAGAATTTGCGGACATTTGACTGTAAAGCGTACTAACGTAGTGAACTAGAATTTCAGCATGTAATAAGCAAATGGTGGTATATGGACACGGTAGGAAGTAAAGAAGTGTGACAACAGATATTCGTTGTACTATTTATATTATGTTATTGTGCATTGATGTACTTAAACCGCGTTTGTGCTGACCAGGGCAGTCATGGACATAGTTAACAACCAAAATACTTAAAATGGTTATCTCTGCATAGCTTATAAACATTATGCTAGTTGAAATCATCTTAAGAGGCTTCAATTCGGATTGCTTTAGGCTGAGATTTTGTATGTCTCTCTCTCTCTCTGTGTCAAGCAGCTTTTTATTTGTCATTTTCTTACTAGCACATAGAAATCACAGGAATTTTATGTATATTTACATTTGGAGTTGTCCTGGAGGCTCCTCAAGCTAACTGCCAATATTCCAAAGCCAATTTCTGAAAGTCAATTGCTTCATATATTGCGGCTTAGCTTAGACTGAACCATAACTGTTAAGCTCCAATCAACAAAAGCAAGAAACTGAAAGCCTATTTGCTTAACTGATTGATTTTCAAAGTGTCTCTCATACCCATGGGGTGGTGAATCAGAGAGGAAGGTAGCCATTGTAGGGGGGAGTTACACTTTCATGTAGCTGCAATGTGATGGGAATGATAGCAATCATTTATATTCACTGGTATTTGTGTTAAAGTTTGGTAGACGTAACAATTCTGTTTGCTGGTATCGGATGGAGAATACTTGGTGAATCTTGAAGTGCTTGGCCGTGGCATATTTTTTGATGATTTATGGTATAATTTCTATGTTTGATTTGCTGCAGAAGATGGTAAGTTTTTCTTTGGACTAGCAACAGCACCGGCACACGTTGAAGACAAACTCAATGATGCTTGGCTTCAGTTTGCAGAAGAAAACCCTTGTGACAAATCAGAGCCAAATCTGGGCCTGCAACCTGCTGATGCATTAATGGGTTCTGCTACTGGTGGTGGTGGGTCTCAGCAAGCTTCATTACCACAAAAGGCCGTTAATAAAACAGTGAAGAAGAAGCCTCTTAAGATAGCTATGGAAGCCATGATTAGGGGGCTCGAGAAGTACATAGAAGAAGAGAGTGAAGAAAAGCCTGCACCAAAAGAGGAATGTCATCATAATGNCATTATGCAGATCACAAAATCTAAGGATGCATTAGTTTGCTTGCATTGATTTTCAGGGAAGAAAGGCTAAGGTTTTGGTCTGATCCTGATGTAGAACTGAAACTGGCTAAGAATGCTGGAATAAGTGTCTTTCGAATGGGAATAGATTGGTCGAGAATCATGCCCAAAGAGCCAGTCAACGGGCTTAATGAAATTGTAAGTTTATTCCTGACCATTCATACGCTGTTTCGAAGTGTTATGATGCCTTTGGGTGAAATCCAGATTCGCAGTGTAGATAAGAAATGATACTGGAGTTGAGCTTAGGATATATGGGCATCATGTAAATGTTCTAGAGAGAGACTAGGAACCGGATGTGGTGTTAAGAGGCAATTTACACCCTCCAATAGACAGACGACACATCACCATTCTATAAAGATTAGAATAGAACCAACTAATCCCATGCATTCTCTCCCCTCTCTCTCCCTCCCTCTCCCTCTCTCTCTCTCTCTCTCAAACCGAACGATGCTCTTTGTGCTCTCTCTCTCTCTCTCTCCTCAAGAAGGGCTGATGGCTCCGCAAGAAGCTTCTTATATGTCCACAATGCACCTATGAAACAATTTTGGCCTTTCCAAAACCTTATATACCAGTCTTAAGATATTACATGGGTGTCTAGGTCTTTTTTTTCATCACTGTTCTTTTTTGTCTTCAATTCGATTTGTGAAGGTCTTACCTTCTGTATTTACCTTTTTTAACAATCACTACTGTTATTGTGAGCCTCACAATTGAGAACAAAAACGCTAAAAAGAGAGTAATATAGACAAATAAAATGGTCATGGGCAATTCTTTCATGTTCAGTCTACATTTTGTACAGAGGCGTCTTCATCTATCGAGAGAGACTGAGGGGTTGTGGCTTGGGGAGAGAGAGAGAGAGAGCACACAAATCGTTGGCTTGAGAGAGAGGGCGAGAGGGGAGAGGGGAGAAGGAGAGAGAGATGGAGATTGTATGGGATTAGCTGAGGCTAGTTCTATTTAATTTTCTTAGAATGGTGACGTGTCATCCAATCATTGGAGGGTTTAAAGTCCCTCTTGACCCCACATCTGGTTTGAAGTTATTCTCAATGTTCTAACATATTTAACAATATGAAATTTGAAAGTGTCTTAATTGACTTACTCGCAGATAAATCTGGACTGATGTTCTTTTTTAGGTCAATTATGCGGCATTGGAGCGTTACAAGTGGATAATAAACAGGGTACGTTCATATGGAATGAAGGTGATGTTGACTCTGTTCCATCACTCATTGCCACCTTGGGCTGGTGAGTATGGAGGGTGGAAGCTGGAAAAAACTGTTGATTATTTCATCGATTTTACCGGGTTAGTTTTCCTTAAAAATTATTAATTTAAAATTTGGTCCTTTTTTGCACTTCTATATCACTCTGACTCACTGTCATTCAGTCCAGTGAACCGTCATTTGAAATTATATCTCATTTCTTTTTAATCTATGATAACTTAAAACTAACCGGACCATAAACATTTCTATGTCACTATCAAGTCAAGAAATTGAAGGTAAATTCAGCAGGTATCCATACATATCTAACAGAAGTAAAAGTGGAGATTTATCTCAATTTTTTGTTGCTGAACCTTTTTCTCCATAAACAACTAAAGCAAGGGAAAGGGTAAATTCAGGTACGGGGATTGGTGAAACTTTAGGCCTCTTTTGTAGTTTTGGGCCACAATCATCCTCAACCAAAGTAAAGTACCAACTTCTGTATGAAATATATTGATTGACAATCTACTTGATGAGGAAAGAAAACCCTTATGCATTCAAGTCACACTGTCTTTTTGGAGCCAACCGACAAAAAAGGTGGAGTAGGTTGATGGTAAGGCATAGTTGTTATGGAGTTACTGTATAGGGTTCAAATACTACTGTCTGCAAGGAAAAACGAATCCCCTGAAAATCATGAACTCAAGCATTTGCGAAATTGACTGAACATGCATATACATAGACTTTGACCTGGGTTGTCACCTGGATCAGCTGAACGTATGTGTTCATTTTTTAAAGCTTTTATGATTATATCCAGTTACTGCTCTGGATGGAATTCTACTTCTGGTTGCTGTCTATTTCCTAGAATGCCGGTTCTAAGAAATCAATGAGAGGAAACTGGGGCCAATTTGACAGGCACTAATATTCTGAAAAACGAATTCCCTGAATGTTATTTTGCTCATTTGCAATTAGCTTTATTAGGTTTGTTTCTGCTGTGGAATAATATGTAATTGTCTCGTCAGTTCTGTCACCGCTTTTATTTCATGCAGGCTTGTTGTAGACTGGGTATCGGACGTTGTAGACTATTGGGTGACATTTAACGAGCCTCATGTCTTCTGTTTGCTGACTTATTGTGCCGGTGCATGGCCTGGTGGTCATCCTGATATGCTGGAGGTTGCCACTTCTGCCCTACCAACTGGTGTTTTCCAACAAGCCATGCATTGGATGGCCATTGCACACTCAAAAGCCTATGACCATATCCATGAGCACAGGTTTCTCTTCTTTGCAGAAGCTCTGGCACGTGTAAAACATTTTCATATAAATTTGAAATTTTGGTTCTTGAAATCTTTTGTAATTATATGATCTATGGACTTTCTATGTGGCCTGCTCTATGGACTGCTCATCAATGTTTAATCCATAATCCTAGGGGTTATTGCAATCCTTTTTGTTGTGTTCTATGTCGAGCTATACCCTTCATTTAATAACTGTGAATCTCATATATTCTCTATCCATAGTTATTCATAATTTTTAATTCCTCAAAGCTTCTAAGCATCTTGAGACTTTCTCTATATATCTTTCAGTGCCTTACCAAATCCAGTAGTCGGAGTAGCACACCACGTCTCATTTATGCGGCCATATGGTCTCTTCGATGTTGCTGCCGTTTCATTGGCAAATTCCTTGACTCTCTTCCCATTTGTGGATAGTATCTCTGATAAGCTGGATTTTATAGGCATAAACTACTATGGGCAGGTACTTCTTCCACTTCTTTTATAAAGCACATGCTCATACATTCTCACATGTTTAGTTGACCGTATTTTTTGTTTATTTAGGAGGTGGTCTCTGGTTCTGGACTGAAGCTTGTAGAGACTGATGAGTACAGTGAATCTGGACGTGGGGTATATCCTGATGGCCTGTACCGCACGCTGCTTCAGTTCCATGAAAGATACAAACATCTGAATGTCCCCTTCATCATTAGTGAAAATGGTGTTTCTGATGAGACAGACTTGATCCGGCAGCCATATCTGTTAGAACATTTGCTTGCTGTTTATGCTGCTATGATCATGGTTTTGTGTCTGAATTAACCCTTTTTAATTATTTGGAACTAAATTATCCGTTGTGAATGATAACCGAGTGCGAGACATGCCAATTCTTGTTTTCTAGGGTGTCCCTGTGATTGGCTACCTGTTTTGGACTATTTCTGATAATTGGGAGTGGGCTGATGGATATGGTCCCAAATTTGGACTAGTAGCAGTTAATCGAGCTGATGGTCTTTCCCGGATTCCACGTCCTTCTTACCATCTATTTTCTAAGGTAATAACTTTTGTGTTTGTTTTTGTTTCTGTGGTCATATTTCTCTCCTCTGCATTCTTTTAGTAGGATTTGAACGGGTATCTTGCTTTCAGGTGGTGAAATCTGGTAGAATTAGCGGTGAAGACAGAAGACGTGCATGGATTGAGCTACGAAGAGCCGCTAAAGAGAATAAAACACGTCCATTTTATCGGGCAGTTAATAAACAGGGTTTGATGTATGCAGGTAACCATGCAACTCAAGCTCTTTTGGTTTCAAGTTGCAATCTCTTGTTTCTTGGAATTGTTTCTCATTCTGCACAATATGCTTCTTCAGAGGATGGATTTGCAAATTGTCTTATACCCCACTAACTCTACAAAATAAATTTTGTGGTAGCCACACACAAATTGAATTTGGAACGGTTCCTGGAAAACTATTGCTTGTTCAATACTGGGACTCTATAACCAAATACAAAATATCGAATCCCAGAAATATATTGTAAATTAATGTAACGGGTACTCCTAAGAAATGAAATTAACAAACGCAATATTTTCCTTTGGCTACCTACCAATATATAGATGGGGAGCCCTCCAACCTCAGCTTAGAACCGTGCTAAGAAATTGAAAAAGGGGTTGGGTAGCCACCACATACCCAACTTGAATAAGCCAAAACCTTCAGTCACTCGAATGCCTTGGAAACTTAGTCGCATTTTTCAAAACACAATACTCTGGCAAATTTTGGTCCAAACTGCTTGCTTTTTTTTTAAAGGACTGCCTCAATAGACATAATGAAGTTTCCTTGTGCACTATCGAGTTCTCGTTTTAATGGCTGCTATTTTGTATTGATATCCCTTCAAATATTGCACATAATGATTCTTCTTCCTCCTTTAAACAGGAGGCCTTGATGAACCCATACAGCGGCCTTACGTGGTACGAGATTGGCGGTTTGGACACTATGAGATGGAAGGTCTGCAGGACCCATTGAGTCGCTTATCAAGATATCTTCTCCGACCTTTCTCCATCAAAAAGAAAAGGAAGCCTCAAAGTGATGATGCTGAATTGGTTCTTCTGCCTCTTTAGCATCGGATGGCTTGCTCATATTCCTGTACGTATATTTCTTATGCTTATCCTGAAGCTGAGAAATTAGGTCTCCAAATATGTTTAGGGTTTTGTGATGATCTAGCATATGGGTTTGGTGCCTTGGTAGTAGTTGGTACCTTTTATGTGTGTGCATATTGTTAAGGATGCTCAAGGAAAGAATAACAACACTATTAAAGGAAGTATTTATTGTAATAAAGTGCTACCGTATTTATTCCACCCACTTCGTATCACGAAATATGGAGAGGAGAGAATATCTCTCTCATACAGATGGAAAAATCAGTATTAAAAAACGTTTGAATGTTTTGATAAAGTGCGCCATAGTCACGTTGATTGGTTGCATAGTCACGTTGATTGGTTGTAAAATGTGTTCTAAAATTATTGTGTTTATATCATTATTCTTTTGTGGATGGAAGATGCATGCTAGCATCTCTTAATTTCCAAAACAGGGCCCTTGCCACACCAAATATCACTATTCGGAGTGCGTTGACCGCTCAAGAAGTTGTAGATTAAGGAACTTCCGAAAAGGAAAGGTTTTGGCTAGCGAAGAAACCACAAACAAAAACTTAAGAAAGAGTTGCCATAGGATGAGTAGCTGCAGGTTGAGGACCTTGACCATTCATTTCTAACCCATGTTCATCTCTTGGACATGGCATTTTTATTTTGCTCTTATAGTACACATATTGGCAGAAGGTCATACTGTAGTATCTCTGTATTTCTCAAAGCTCCTCGTTAACAACTTTGTTAAACTCATAAAGAAGGTGCTATTTCTTGTTTTCCTCTTGTTCTTGTTCTTGTTCTTCTTTTTGTTTTTTTTTTCCTCCAAATATGCAGCAAAGGCAAAGATTGGAGTTCCTGATTGTAAGCCCCACAGTAATTAAAACTTTCAAAAAGTTTTGATGTGGATAGAGGGCTTGGAGACTTCTTCTCTTCATTATCAGCTTATTCTTCTTCCTCTACAAAATGACCATGTAGTGGAAAGCAAAAGAGTGAGCTGAGAGCTAGTATCCAACAAATTTCATAGTGTAATTTCTTCTTCAAGCCCCGTGAACGTAAGTCATTCTGCAGAACCCCTCATTTATTTTCTACATTTTAATCATTTCATCAAACCTTGGATGCACACCACTCTCATCGGCACCACCATACACGGCTCAATACGACCAATTGTTGATCACCGCATCGAAGAAAAGGCATCAACAACACTGTCCAACACTAGCATTCGTGGCATTTTTTGTTGCTCAATTGCGATCTGTATCGATCACATTGTAAAATTTTTCTTTATTACCAGTTCGTTCATTTTTCAAGAAAAGACGTGCATATTGGTAGTGTCACCCATATGGCACTTTGTATATAAGCTACTTTGTGCGTTTTCGTATATAGAAGCTCGAGCATCTGCATATGAAATATTTATTTTTGTTGGCTACGATTTTACTTGCACACAAAAGTTGTAGGCATGACATTAAATATTGTAGCCCTGAAGATACCAAATATCTCCTTGAAGTACTGCTTAGGATCACGACAGAAATATTGTAGCAAATATCCCCTCGAAGTATTTTGCTTAGGATCACGGCAGGCCACAACATTGCGAAGACAGTACAAATTATAATCCTGGATTTTATATTGAATAATGCTTTTCCCATTGAGAGTGAGTATCGAGAAAAGTTACCTGTTGTGGATGTGTTTCACCGTCACCACCTCACGATTACCTACAACTAAAGAGTAAAACGGCTTGGGAGTTCGAGGGAACGCCTGTCTAAGTCAGTGATTGAGATTACTCTTTAATACCAATAAATCAGATTATCATTACATACCTGGATTCTTTTCTTATATAAAGCCTTTGAACCGTTCTGTTGTAAATGATAATGGATATATCTATTATTCAAATTCAAACCAAGAGATAATGATTCATCTCTTTAGTAAATTTGAATGATAACCGTTTGGATTCATGCCACTGTTGGATAGTTATCCAGTCGGTAGTGGTTCTGGGTTAGATCCTCTTGGTATTGAGCTGGGTCCTGCGTAGTGAAGCAAGCTTAGGGCTCGAATAAAGGCCTAGGCCCATATTGCATTTAATCTATCGGAATGTCCTCTCCAGTTACCCCGCAAAGTCTCATTACGTGTGGCGTGATGTGACTTAAATTCGTGCATTGTTTCGCTTTTCGAGGTGCATTTCAAGACGTCGTTTCGCATCGTACCTCACGTGTCAACCGTTGCATCAACACAAATCTTATTTAAAGCCCCTTGGGGTCTCATTTTCCTTCCTCTTTTGAACTCTTGCTCTTTTGCATTTCTTGCTTACTTCCTGGGTTCTTGCTTTCCATCTGGTTAGTCTTTCCTTTTCTTCGTGATTTCTCTTCTTCACTCATGGCTTCCTCTTCCAAAGGCAAAGCTGTGGTTTCTGCTTGCAGCCCTTTGCCACCCCGCGACTCCTCTCCTCGAGTCGTCGTTGCTCTTCTAGTGTCTATATTTGTGGGTTCTTGATGGTCTTCAAACGTTTCTTCTCACGAACTGGAGAATGCCCGAAACAACTACAATAATCCCTATTCTGTTGGTTTGAACATACGCACTCCAAATCAGAAAGTTGTTGATAGGAACGGTATGCCTGTTTCTATTGCCTTTTATCTTGCCATGTTTATTCTGGGGCTTCAATTGCCTTCGTTCGACCAATCTGCGACATGTTAGACGTCCTAAGGCTCACCTCTGCTCAATTGGTACCCAAACGCTTGAAGAATTTTGTGGTTGTTGTGTTTTGTAGCGAAGGGTACTAGAACCCGTGGGCAATGAGTACCCTGACTTAACGGCCCATGAATTTTTGTCCCTACATGGGTTTAGGCATTTGGAGGGGAGCATTTGTAGTTTTAGATCCCATAGTAAACTGGTTGAACTAGAGTGTAAGTATTCTCATGCAAAAGATTGGGGGAAAAAAAATTTCTTGCTCTCTAGCTCGGGTTGGGAATTTCCCGTTGATAAAGCTCCTAGTCGAGAATTTCCTATTAGGGCTTGTTGGTCTCCTGTTCCTGATGGGGATGATTTTGAGGTTATTCTTTCCCCACGTGAGGATGCTCGTCTGAGGTTAGTAGAGGCTTGGGCCCAGACTCATTCCTAGTTATGCTTTTTGGATGTGCTTTTGACCCCCAGCAATATTGAGAAGTTTCTGATAGTTCCTAGTCGGGCCCATATATCGGGATGTGAGTTTTGGGGTGCCCCTTGTCGGCGGATGATTTAAATAGGAAAAGCAACCCTGGTGTAGACGAGCCAAAGAAGAGAAAACTTGGGTTTCACCTCGTTCAGATGAGTCTATCTCATCGAAGCGTGACTCCTTGCCTCCTCCCACGTCGAGTGGAGGTATTAAGTTGGCTCTTCCTCGGGAGAAGCCGAGTGAAATAGCATCCCAAGTGGGTGGAAGTACTAAACCGGCTACTCCTCGGGAGGGACCGAGCAAAATGACTTCCAAGGCTAGTGGGAGCATCAAGTTGTTGGCTCCTCGGAAGGAACTAAGAAAACTGACCACCTTTGTGACTTCCTCAACCATTTCCTTGGATGATGTGATGGCTTTAGCCGAGGAGGACCTTAAGGCCATAATTGCGGTGGAGGTTGCTGCCGAAGCTGTTTCTTAGCCTTTGGGGGAGGATTTATTGGCCAATGGTTTTGAACAGAAAGACGACGACATCCCTTTGGGGGAGGAAAATATTGTCCTTTTGGATCCTGACCTACTTATAGCGCCTTCATCTATGCCCGCAGACTTCCAATCCTTCAAGGCTCCTTCGCTTGCACTGCCTTTATCCCTGCCTGTTACTACTCAGTCCTTTGATGTTCCTGTGGAATCTCCACGGGTGGAACATGTTGAGGAGGAACATGTCGAGGAAACAACAGTAGTGTCTAGTTCACCCTCTGCCTCGACAATTTCTGGGGAAGTTACCCTACATCTGCCTTTTGTGTTTCTAGCACTTTCTCTCGCTAGTGGGAGTAAGGTTTCATTCCCTTCTTCGCCATTTAGTGTTTCTCCTAGAGGAGATGGCAAACCATCCTTGATCGCCCCCAAGGAGAACCTTCAAATTAACCAAGCATTCCCTTGTTGGGATGACACTGAAGTGTGTTTGGGTTCTCACATTGATGCACTTGTCGGCACTTTCTCTTCTGTTCCTCTTAGACCGATCGAGGAGCTTCTCCTCAGAGCCTTTTTGCTAACACCTCTTTGCAAGTTTTTAATTCGAGGGGTTCATCTAGTTCTCATTCATTGAGTTCTTCGTCGTCACCACATGCTCACTATGCAGAAGCTTTCAATGCTGCTGTTCAACATCTCAGAGATATTTTTGTACCAGTAATTTCTTTGTACCTGTTCTTCCTTTTTGCATACTTTGATCATTAGTTCTAAAAAGACTTTCTTTCTTTCTTTTTTTCTTTTTTTTAGGGGGTTGATCACCTTGCCGTCGATTTGGTGGAAGATAGGTTACAACTATAAGAGGCGAGGGACCAAATGGCCAATGAGTTGACCCAGCTAGAAGCTCGTTCTCATGCGGCTGATGGCAAACTGGCTGCCTTCCATGCCCAAGTTAATTCGCTTCACGAAGAGTTGGCAAGTTCTGTTGCGGATGCCGATCATTATCATTAAGAAGTGACAATGATCGGGAAAGAGTGAGATGACTTTGCCATCCTTCTAAACCAAGTGAAGACGGCTGAACAGGAGCGAGATAACTTAGCTGCTGGCCTCCGCCAGACTGAGGTCACTGTGCAGGACCGGGATGATTTGGTTGCTCGCCTATGCCAAGCAGAAGTAGTTGTGCTAGAGCGTGATGACTTGGCTGCCCAGGTGGAGGCCTTTAACAAAGAACGAGATGAACTGGTCACTCGGGTAGAGCTCGCTTTGAAAGAGTGAGATGACTTGGTCGCCAACTATGATCGGGCGAAGGCAGAGCTTGAAGAAGTAAAGGTGGCCAAGTTTGACTAAGCCTCTCACCTAATTTCCCTCGAAGATGAGTGGCAAGAACTAACCATAAAGTCGGGTGTAGAGGAAGGCATAAAAGCTGAGGCTGAGAAGAGTCTGATTGAGGTGAAGAGCCATCTAAAAAATAGTGACCATGAGTATCTCCAACTTAGTGTAGTTGTTGAGTGCCAAAAAGAAAATTTCTATGTTGGAGAAAAATGTGTTTGAGCTGAAACTTTCTTTGGAAACTTTCCAACATGACCTTAATCGGGTTCTTCCTCAACTAGCAGTTGCTCCTAAAGTTCGGTCATGAGCTTGGGGTATAGACTTTAAACTTGGTATCAAAAAGCTTCGTGAGCTTCTCCTTCACAAACTAGAGACCAACCTACATACTTTGGATTGGAAATCCATCCGAGCTAGTGAGGTTGCTCTTCATGTTTGTGATTATTTTGGTAGGGCTGAGATGCCAGATGCTTTTCATCGCTCTTCCTAAGACTTGGTATATTCTCAATATTTTGTAATCCGTAAAGAGATAATTCAAAATGTTTCTAATGCTCTGTACGCAATGGAACTTTGTTTTTTGGACATTATGTTGTTTTTGTTATTCTTTAGTAATCTGTTGAAAAAAAAATCTGTTCACATCTTAACTTTCAGTTGCCTTAGTCTGAAAATAACTTTTACATTCTAGGCCTGTGGGAGAGTTCCTTGACTACGTCACCTTTGGCGAGAAGGTGTTAACGGGAGATCTCTCGACCGTTTTATCTTGAAGTGTTAGCTAGTGGGAGAGTCTCTCGACCACGTCACCTTTTGGTGAGAAGGTATAAATGGGAGATCCGTTGACCCTTTTTCCTTTAAGTGTTAGGCTAGTAGAAGAGTCTCTCGACCACATCACTTTTTGGCAAGAATATATGTTAACGGGAGATCCCTCGATTGTTTTATCTTGAAGTGTTAGCTAGTGGGAGAGTCCCTCGACCACGTCACCTTTTGGCGAGAAGGTATAAACAGGAGATCCCTCGACCGTTTTACCTTTAAGTGTTAGGCTAGTAGGAGAGTCCCTCGACCACGTCACCTTTTGGCAAGAATGTGTTAACGGGAGATCCCTCGACCATTTTACCTTTAAGCGTTAGGCTAGTGGAAGAGTCCCTCGACCACGTCACCTTTGGCGAGAAGGTGTAATTGGGAGATCTCTCGACCGTTTTACCTTTAAGTGTTAGGCTAGTGGGAGAGTCCCTCGACCACATCACCTTTGGTGAGAAGGTATTAACGGGAGATTCCTTGATCATTTTACATTTAAGTGTTAGGCTAGTGGGAGAGTTTCTCGACCACGCCAGTTGAAGTTGTTGCCAAAAGTTAAGGACAAAGAAGGAAACATGTGCAATCATTTATTATTGAAAATGAAATCAACAAGTAAATCAATGAATTCACAAATTGGAAAATTTACATATTTCTTCCTTAGACGTAGTATTTCTGTAGGTGTTTTGCATTCCATGTGTGTGGTAACTCATGCCCCGCAACATTCTTGAGATGGTAAGCTCTCGGCTTGTGACTTGCCACTACCACATAAGGGCCTTCCCATTGTGGGCCCAACTTTCCTTCTTCTCCTGTGGTGACACCGGTTTCCTTCAATACCAAATCGCCAATTTTGAAAGATCTGGGCCTCAGTCTTTTGTTGCAATATTGTTTTGCTTTCCTTTTAGAAGCCGCAACCTTGGTCTCTGCATCCTTCCTTATTTCCTCCAATAGATCTAGGTTTTCTTCAAACATTTCTGCATTTGTTTCTCGGGTAAAGTTTTCTCTTTTGTAGCTTGGTAACTCCACCTCTACTGGTACCATAGCTTCACTTCCATATGCTAGGGCAAAAGGTGTTTCACCTGTAGAGATTTTTAGTATATTCTTATAAGCCTATAAAATCTCAGGGAGCTCGTCGGCCCATAATCCCTTTCTGTCACCTATCTTCTTTTTCAATATCTAGACAATGATTTGTTGGTTGCTTCAACCTGCCCGTTCGCCTGAGGGTGGCTTGGGGAAGAGTATTTGATTTTGATTCCCAACTCCGCACACCATTGGCAATAGTGCTTAGAATGAAACTGTCTTCTGTTATCAGAAATGATACACTGAGGTATCTTAAATCTACAAACTACAGCCTTCCATAGAAACTTCTTCACACTGTGGGCCGTTATTGTTGCCATCGCTTCAGCTTCCGCCCACTTCGTAAAGTAGTTGACGATTACAATGATGGACTTGGTTCCTCCTTTACTGGGGGGCATAGGGCCTATTAGGTCTACCCCCATCGGGTGAAAGGCCACGGTGAAGTTATGAATCACAACTCCTCAGGAGGTGCACTCGGCACTGGTGTGTGAATCTGACATTAGACATATTTTTTTAGAAACTCCTTTGCATCTTTGAGCGCGTTTGGCCAATAATATCATATCCTTATAATCTTTGCAGTGAGTGATCGTCCTTCAGAATGATTCTCGCATATCCCCTCGTGTACCTCTCTCATCACATATTATGCTTCCTCCTTTGCTACGTATCTTAATAATGGGTTTGAAAAATCCCTCCTGTACAATACCCCATCTATTATATTAAACTGGGTAGTCTTACTTTTTAACTTCCTTGCCTCCTCTCGTGATAGGGGAAGATCACCTGTCTCTAAATATTTTCTTATATCATCAGCCCAGCCCAACTTGGTGCACTTTCTCTAATTTGCAAGTTTTCCTCACCTACGGTCAGACTTCCTATTGTTCGGAGATCAACCTTCCATGGCAACACATCTTCTTGCTTTGCTAAGGCTGCTCATGTCAACCGATCAGTTTTGAAATTATCTTTTCGAGGTATTTTCTCGATTTGAAAGTATTTGAAGCCTTCGCATTGTTCTTGAATTTGCTAAAGATATTTCATTAGCTTGGCTCCCCTTTCCAAATATTCCCTAATGATTTGCCCGACTACTACCTGTGAATCGGCTTTCATTTCAATCTCCTTACTTCCTAACACCTTTGTTATTGCTAAGCCGGTGAGCACCACTTCATATTCGGCCTCGTTGTTTGTAACTTTAAAATCTAATCGTATGGCATGGTACAAATATTTCTCTACGCTCATCACTACATACACACCAACTCCTCACCCTACTTGGTAGGATGACCCATCCACATGCACTTGCCATAGCTTCTTCTCGAGGGATTTAGGGATTTCCTCTCGAAAATTTGAAAACTCTACCACAAAGTTGGCCAAGATCTGCCCTTTTACAGAGCTTTTAGGCACGTAACTGATGTCGTACTCGCTTAGCTTGATAGACCACTTGATTAGTCATCCTAGGTATCCTACTTCTGTAATACCTTCTGTAAAGGTGATGAGGTAATTACCTTTATTGGATGGGCTGGAAATAAGGTCATAGTTGCCTTGTTGCTACTACCAAGGCGAAGGCTCCTAATTCAATCTTTGGATACCTTGTTTCAGCTCCTCTCAGGGCCCTACTTACATAGTACACTGGCTTTTGCTCCTTACCTTCTTCTTGTATCAATGCTGTTGATACTGCATCTAGGGTCATTGCTAGGACCAACGACAGTGGTTCTCCTTACTCAATGTGATTGAGTAGTGGCGGGTTAGTCAAATATTCCTTCAGTTGTGCAAATGCCTTTTCGCACTTAGCATCCCAATCTCATGCTTTCTTAAGCACCTGAAAGAAAGGAAGACATTTATCTGTTGATTGGGATACAAACCTGTTAAGGGCTGCTATCCTTCCTATCAGTTTCTGCACTTTGTTTAGATTTTTGGGCGAATTCATCTCTATTATTGTTATGAGTTTTTTGGGATTTGCTTTGATTCTTCTTTCTGACACCATAAATCTGAGAAATTTCCTTGACTGCACTCCGAAGGCACATTTGGTTGGATTGAGCTTCATCTAATATTGCTGCAAAACTTGGAAGGCTTCTTCGAGGTCATCTATATGTCGGCCAAACTCCATACTTTTTACTAGCAGATCATCGATGTATACTTCCATGTTTCTCCCGACCTGGTTCTTAAACATCTTGTTTACTAACAGTTGATAAGTTACCTCAGCATTCTTCAAACCAAAGGGCATCACTTTATAACAATATTGTCCACAATCCATTATGAAAGCAGTTTTCTTTTGGTCAGCTTTATTCATTCTGATTTGGTTGTAACCCGAATAGACGTTCATAAAACTTAACATTTTATGCCCTGCTGTCGCGTCTACTTTCAGATCTATTCGTAGGAGTGGAAAAATTGTCTTTTAGGCAAGCCTTTTTGAGATCTGTGAAATCCATGCACATTCGCCACTTCTTGTTGGACTTCTTTACCAATACCACGTTTGACAGCTATTTTGGATACTGTGCTTCTCTGATGAATCCAGCTGCTAATAACCTATCCACCTCCTCCGCGATTGCTTCGTATTTCTTAGTGCTAAAGTTTCTCTTCTTTTGTTTTACTGGGCATACCTTTGGGTCAATGCTCAATTTGTTCTCGATGATCTCCTCGCCTATCCTGGACATATCCTTATGACTCCATGTGAACACATCTTTATGCTTTAGGAGGAAGTCGGTCAATCGTTGACTTTCATTTCTTGTTAGTTTGGTCCCTATCTTCACATGACTCTCTGGATGACCCTGCTCAAGAGTGACCAACTCTAAGGGTTCTTCTGCTTCCCCTTGCTTCAAAGCATCCTTGTCTCTAGTCTCCAATTCGGTCATCATTACTTGGGATGATGGTGGAAGGATCACACCTGTCTCTTCTCCATCTTCTACAATACTCACCTCTCATTGTTCTTGCCTGAGTTCCTGCATGTAACACTCTTTGAAAAGGACCTGTTCGCCGCGTACTTCACCTACTTCAGCCCTTGTTGGGAATTTCATTTTTAGATGATATGTTGAGGGGATGACCTTTAATGCATTCAGTGTAGGTTGCCCAATAATTGCATTATACGTTGACCGAGTTTCTACCACTAAGAACTCAATCATAGTGGTGGCGACATGGGGGTCCATGCCTACAGATACTAGAAATGTGATAGATCTCATAGGTTGTATTGCGTCTCCGGTGAACCCCTTTAATGTGGTTGGTGCTGGTCGTAACTGATCCGCTCCAATCCCCATTTTTCTGAAGGCATCCCATAATAGGATATCAACTGGACTCCCATTATCATTCAATATTCTCCTTGTAGTAAAATTAGCTACCAGCATCGTTACTACCAATGCATCGTCGTGTGGATATACAACCCCTCGCCAATCTGCATCGCTAAAAGATATCGTGGGAGATACCTGTACTCGAGGTTGCTTGACAGGTCTCTCTACATTATAGACTTCCTCATACCTTGCCCATCTTGTGTATCCTTTTCTTCCTTAAGAGGTTGGACCGCCCCAGCATATCCACCGACGATCGT
Organism: Pterocarya stenoptera; assembly: GCA_003123785.1. NCBI lineage: Eukaryota > Viridiplantae > Streptophyta > Magnoliopsida > Fagales > Juglandaceae > Pterocarya > Pterocarya stenoptera. Next base: position 19,665 of record QEOT01123527.1, read on the forward strand.
GTGTATCTTGCCTACGGGTGGATTTTTGTGTCTGCTCTCGGTCTTTGGTCCCAAGGTTCATGCAACCTCCTTTCTCTTCTTGGTGATTCTCGTCACCTAGAGCTCTCACTCCTCCATTTGTTGTACTCGGGCTTTTGATCTTTTGCACGTCGTGGGGGGTTAGTGTTCTGGGCGATTAGGCGTTCCAACTCACCACTACCTCTCATATCTTTTATTTTTTGCTTCAGGTTGTGGCAATTCTAGGTTCTATGTCCCCTAGTTTTATGATAAGTGCAATACTTCTCGATTTGTTGCTCGTTGCAGTCATTTTGTACTTATTCTTTTGCTTTGTCTCGATTGTGCGCATTGGAGTAATGCACATAACCGCCATTATGTCTTCTTAAATTATTATTGTGTCTTAAATCCTATTGGTCTTTCCTCTCCTTTCAACCCCCATCTCAGTCTCTCCTCTGACCTCCTTTCAGTTCCCGCTTGCTCCTTCTTTATGGTCAGGCAGTTAGAGCGATAAGGGTGTCTTCAGCATTAACAAAATCGTCAGCCCTGTCCATGAATTCTCGTAACGTAGAAGGGGTTTTCCTGGCCAGTTCAGCCATAAAAGTGCTCCTTGGCCAAACACTTCCAAGCAATACTGCCAGCATAATCTTCCCATCTTGATCGTCGACTGTCATCTTCTCTTTATTTAAGTGTGTTAAATATGCTTTCAAACTTTCATCCTCTCTCTGTTTGACAGTTAATAAACACATGGCTGGCCTCTTGCACCTTCTACTCGCCATGAACTGGGTCAAGAACTGACGGCCCAGTTCCTCGAAACTTTCTAAGGAACCTGGTTGTAGTGCTCCAAACTATCCTTTCGCTGATCCCTTTAGAGTCAAAGTGAAAGCCCTACACGCAATTTCTCCCAGGAATTTGTAAAGTGTCATATGGGCTTTGAAAGTTTCAAGATGTTCCACAGGATCTTTGGAGTCGTCATAAGATCTACTGACAGGACCTTGAATTTTGGAGATAGAGGCATTGCCATAATTGCTGCAGAGAATGGTAGATTTCTGCTAGATAGCAACTGGTCAACTGAAGAGGACGTTCCTATCTTTTTGGCCATCTCCTCATATTTATCTATCAGGTTGTGCATGTCGTGGTGCAACTTCTTCGTCACATCGTCCTCCTGATAGCCCTTACCAAAACCCACACCGTTTGCTTCCATCTCCACCCTGTCAACCTGACTGGGTGTCGCATCCTCTCCTGAGTGCCCGTTCTGTTACTTGAGAGCCTCATTCTCCTTTCACAGTGAGTCAACATTTTTCATAAGCTTCTTTATTATCTCCTCCATTTTCGCAAGTCTTTCTTCCATGTTGTGTGAAGTTTCTTCCTGATCTCTAGTTGCCTGAGACAGTGTGGTGATGGGCATGTGAAAAACACACTGATTGTGAGACTTTTAATCCCATAGATGGTGCCAACTGCTGTGGAAGTGTTTCACTGCCACCATATCACGATCACCTGCAACCAAAGAGTAAAACGGCATGAGGGTTCGATGGACGTCTCTGATGTCTAAGTCAGTGACTGAGATCACTCTTTAATACCAATAAATCAGATGATCGTTACATACCTGGACTCTTCTCTTATATATAGCCTTTGAACCACTCTGTTGTTAAATGATAATGATATATTTATTATTCAAATTCAAACCAAGAGATGATGATTCATCTCTTTAGTAAATTTGAATGATAACCTTTTGCATTCCTGCCACTGTTAGATAGTTATCCAATCGGTAATGGCTGTGGGTTAGATCCTCTTGGTACAAAGTTGGGCCCTGGGTAGTGAAGTAGGCTTAGGGCTCGAATAAAGGCCGAGGCCCATATTGCATTTAACCGATCGAGATGCCCTTTGCACTACTGATTGTTTGTTTTGTTTTGTGTTTTTTTTTTTGTTTTCACTTAATTGGTTAAGAAATTATTTTTTAATAAACTTGTGGTTTTTCTTATAAATGATTTAAGGGGTTTAAAAAGTGTTTGGAAAAAAAAAATTACACTATCAGTAGAAGTTTTCGGTGGTCCTTCTTGATGGGTGTGGCATTACCCTATTTTATTTGCGCATTGGTAATGACCATCCTAGCTTTAAAGTTTCACTCATAGTTGCTTATAACTTTGATTGAATAAATTTTGAATATTGTAAGGTTGTGTTCCTTCATGATTTTTTGCTTCTTTTTGCTTATCTACACATGGTCTTTCAGAACAACATCCCATAAATCAGATTTAGTTTTGTAAAGTCTGTGGTTAAATATTGAGTTTGTCCCCAAATTTGTAGAATTTTGCGATCACATCAGTGCATTCTTATTAATTAATAGCAGCTAAAAAAAATACGTATCAAGAAATTGTTAAAAGTAAAGAAAAATAATGATAAGAACCCACTAGAACGGAGGAAAATTTAAACAAAGTTTGAATGTAGAGAGACAACAAATTGGTTTTTCGAGGAAACCAGGACCTCCGATTAGGGCAAAATGCCTTGTATTTTCTCGTGTATATTCGGAGCATTCTCCCATTACATAACAAAAAGCATAACAGAAAGATAGCAACATAATTAACTACAGTGCCCCTAATGTGATAATGGGCCTAGTCAATAACTAACTAAAGTATAGTCCACTATGCACTATATGATTTCTAACTAAAAAGCTCACATGAGCCCAATGACAACTTGGCCCAATTCGGCCCATTGGCTCAATAGAAACAATAGTACTTAACAAACCAAGAACTAAGTAAAAGAAACACGCTTCACATCTTCACTTTAGTTTGCTAGCCTTGAGGGTGTTGGAACCCCAGATTTGCAACATCTACTCCCCCTTCAGACGACCTTGCCGCAAGGTCTGAAAATTGCCCTCGCAGTTGCTCAATCAGCACTCAGGTAGAGTTCTCCTCGGGCTCTCCTCTCCATTTCACTAACAATTCGATTAGGGACCTATTTTGGTACTACTTAGTCATTCTTCATTACAGTATGCATTCATGCTTAACTTTAAGGGTTTTGTGCAGGTCCAAAGTAGGAAGTACCATCGAAGCAATGATTGAGGGACCCATTCACCTCTTGAGGTAGGACACGTGAAACACTGGGTGGACCAAGGACCTTGGTGGTAGCTTCAACTTATAAGTTACATTGTTGATTCACTACAAAATCTGAAAGGGGCAAAAATGCTGAGGAGATAGTTTGGAGCTTGAACGACGGGCCACACTTTGCTGCTTATACCTCTGGAGTTTGAGGTGTACCATGTCTCCCTCCTTAAATTCTCTTATCGTATGCTTCTTATCATATTGCTTCTTCATAGATGCCTATGTTGCCTGTGAATTCTTCTTTAATATGGCCAAGATTTCATCCCTTGATTTTAATTGTGTCTACCTCTGAGTTTTGTGCGGTACCTGCAATATACTATAGTAAGGTTGGTGGTGGAACACCATATAAGGCCTCCAAGGGAGTGATCTGGGTGGAAGAGTGGAGGTTAGTATTGTACTACCACTCCCCTCACAATAGCCAAGTCACCCACTCTTTAGGGCAATGGCTCACAAAACACCTCAAGTATTGCTTAATTACTCGATTAACAATCTCGATTTGGCAATCAGACTAAGGGTGATGGGCTGAGCTATAGGATAGGCGAGTTTCATGCAACCTGAAAAGCTCCTTCCAAAAAGAGCTTGTGAAAGTCACATCCCTAAAAATGACTATAGTACAGGGCATCCCATGAGACTTAAAAACTTGTGAGATGAATAGCTTAGCCACTATAGCTACAATATAGGGATGAGAGAGAGGGAGGAAATGAGCATATTTTGTAAGACAGTCTACTACAATCAGAATTATAGAAAATTCCTTAGATGTAGGTAGACAATCAATAAAGTCCATAGAAATATATGTTCAGCTTTTTGTGGGGATTGGCAAGGGCTGAAGTATGCTAGCCGGATGTACATTTTCTAATTTGCATTACTGACAAGTGGAGCATTCCTTAATGTAACTTTTAAGGTCTCTCTTCATTCGTAGTTTGCAAAAATCAGCTTTAGTCTTAGGGAGAGTTTTCTGGTATCTAGCATACCCACCATAAGGGATGGCATGTATGTAATATAGGATCTATTCTTTAAAGGGTAATTTCTTTGACAAATAAATCCTTCATTTCTTAAGCAGTAAGCCATTCACCAATGTGAACCCTTCGTTCATAAGTTGACCTGTTGTAGCTTTCGGCATAGTTTAGAAAGTTTAGGTCAATTTTATAAGAAGTTTTGAGGTGCTGTAACCACATAGGGTCCAATATTGTGATCCTTGTCGAGGAATTTCTCCCTCCAATTTAGGCTGCCTAGATAGAGCATCTATTGCTCTATTTTCTCTCCCTTTTTTATACTCAATAAAAAAATCATACCCCAACAATTTTCTTATCCACTTCTAATGAAAAGGAGTGTTTATTTTCTACTATAGTAGAAATTTTAGACTTTGTTGGTCTGACCTTACTAAAAAGGGTCTGCTCAAAATGTATGACAACCATTTTTTAATAGCACAAACTAGAGCTAAGAGCTCATTCTCATAGGTAGAAAGATCTAGGGCCTTTCTCTTGAGAGCATGGCTAAGGCAAGCCAATGGTTTGTCCTCTTGCATCAAAACAACACATATACACAATCACGAGGTATCACACTCAATGAGGAAGGGTTTAGAGAAACTTGGTAGGGCTAACACTGGAAACTTAGTCACCACTGTTTTCAGCTCCTCAAAAGCCCTTAGAAGTTGTTGTTGTCCATTGGAAGGAGTTTTTTTTTAACAGATAGTGAAAGGGGCAAATATCAACTGATAGTGCCTTATAAACTCCCTGCAATATCTTGTAAGCCCTAGAAAACCCCTCAAGGACTTCAGGAAATTAGGCAAGGGCCAAGTTATCATAGACTGAGGTCCCGTTTGGATGTTGAGCTAAGTTAAGATGAGTTGAGTTCTTTATGAATAGTAGTGAATTGAGATGGTAAAGTGAGTTTTGTGGGGCCCACTTAAGATGAGTTTAGATGTATTTGGATGTTAAGATGAGTTTATATGTATTTATGAAAAGTTAAAAAAGGTTGCGGATCCCACGTGTAAAGATGTGTTGAGTTGAAAAAGGGTTCCATGTGTAAAGAGGTTTTGAGTTTAAATGAGTTTTAGTGATTTGAGAGTTGGGTGTTTGGATGTTAGACTCAGTTTAAAATTAGACTGAACTCTCCAAATTCCAAACGGGACCTAAATCTTGGAGGTATCAATTTTCACTCTTTCAACTAAGACGAAATGCCTCAAATATTCAACCTCTTTGCACCTAAACTTGCATTAACTTTTCTTGGCAAACAAAGTGTGTGCTGCTAGTGTTTCCAGCACCATAGTTAGGTGAAGTAAATGCTCTTCTGAATTTTTGTTGTAGATCAAGATATCATAAAAAAAAAATTGCAAATTTCCTTAGATAATGCTGAAACACCTCATTCATAAGTCCCTAAAATGTGCCAGGGCCATTTGTCAATCCAAACGGTATCACTAGGAACTCATAGTGACAATGATGAGTCCTAAATGCTGTTTTGGGAATATCCTCCTCCTTCACCCTTATCTGATGGTATCTCGACCTTAGATTTATCTTAGAAAAAATTGTGGTCCCATGTAATTCATCAAGGAGCTTGTCGATGACTAGAATAGAAAAATTATAATTGACTATCTCTTTGTTTAAGGTACGATAGTTAATACACATTTGCCAACTCTCGTCAGCTTTTCTAACCAAGAGTACCGGGGATGAGAAAGGGGATTGACCAAGTCTAATAACCCCATCAGTCAATAACTCATTAACTATTTTTTATATTTCTAGTTTTTATAAAAAGGATACCTGTAAGGTCGGACAGATATCAGAGCAGTTTCCTCATTGAGGATAATGTGGTGGCATGACTTCCTTTTAGAGGCAGCCTTTTAGGCTATTCAAAGACCCCATTGAACTTCTGTAAAATTGTCTCTACATTTGGTGGTATTGTCATTTCCACCTCATCTTGCCCAACTTCATAAATTTGGAGAAGCATCCCTCTCCTCTCTACCTTAGTCAGTTGGGAAAGTCCAATGTCATCCATCCATTTTGAGTGACTAGGATTTAACCCTTTGAGCCTAATTGACCTATTATCTCGGGTGAAGGACACCCAAGGTCCTAAGCCACTGCGATCCCAACACAATATCACAACCTCCCAGAGGTAGCAAAAATAAATCAGTGGTGAAGACATGCCCCTGCACTAGAATTTCTGCACCCTATAGCTTCCTTTCACTCCTAAACGTTTCGCGATTGGCAACCCTTGCTTCAATTTGTTCTTTAGAATTAAGAGTTAAATTAGCGAGACAATGGTGGGGTCAAGGAAATTATGAGTACTGCTAGTGTCCACCAAAATGACCACTAGTTGTTCCCTAACCCTTCCCATCAACCTCATGGTTCTCGGGTTAAGAGATCCTACAATAACATGTAGAGGAATTTCAAGTGGTTCACTTCTAGCTCCTGGTACAGTTATTCCTTCTTCTATTAGCTCTAGTAACTCATTACTCTCCTCCTCGAATTCATTTTCATAAGAAAAATCAATCATTTCCATAACATACAGCCTGGCCCTCTTACACTTATGGCTGGGGTTCCATTTTTTTATCACAATAGTAACACAGCCCCTTATCCCTCATTTCCTTCATCTCATTCACCCTTAGGAGAGAATCCCTTAGAAGCTGGAATTTCCCTCCTAACACCCCTAGGTGATGAATCTGAGCCCCCTCCACCAATCCAAGACCTTGGTGAGGGTGTATTAAATTGATTTGCTCGCTTACCATTCCTCCTGGAGCTAATAATATTATCCTCCTAGGTTTTTGCCAATCCAAAGGCAGAGTTGAGAGTGTGGATTTTAAGCATTCTTATTGGCAATCTAATTTCATCCTTAAGCCCATTAAAAAAGCAACTGAACTTATAATTTTTAGAAAGCCCCCTAAGTCGATTAGAGAGTACCTCGAATTGGGACATTTAAGCTGCCACAGTTGATGAGGTTTGTCTTAATCTGGTGATTGCCTCCATGGGATCATCATAGGATGAACTCCCAAACCTGATCTGTAGTGCTTGTATGAATGAATCCCACGTGTATAAGCTGCTCGATTCTTCAGCATCTTGGAACACACTAATGCATCACCCTCCACGTAAAGTGAGAACATCAAAATTTTCTAATGGTCTAGCATAAAGTGTAATGCAAAATAATGGTTAACTTTGTATACCCACCAAGTGGAATTTTCCCAATCAAACCTTGGGAAATTCAGCTTGATAGATTTGAATTGCATGCTCCCAAGAACACCTGAACCTTCAGACTGAAACTCCTTATTAAGAGTTTCCAATAATAGATCCATATGGTATTGTAGTGTCCAAGTGTTTTTAACGAGTTTGGCTTACATCCATCCTCTCTCTCTCTCTCTCTCTCGTAAAACCCTTCCCTGTTTTCTCAGAAGCCTTCGAAGACCAGATCTAACGTGAGGGGGAGGGAGCTTCCTCTGTCTAGTGTATTTAGGGATATGAATTTGTGAGTTGGTTTTTTTTGTTTTTTTGTTTTTTCAAGCCAAATAAGAGAGGATTTCCGTTCGAGTCGTTCCGGCCGTCTACCGTCTACACGCGCCCCACCGGCATAAAGCCCAGCCGCCGATCTTCAAGCCAACCAAATCCGGTGTTCGTCGGGGTGGCGCGTAGCCCGCACGCGCGGGACGAAGCTTCGGACCACGTCGGCGCGTGGCCATCACGCACCACCGAGGAGGCCGTCACCGACGTCACGCTCGGCTTCGGTGGAACCTCTGAATCCGGGGCTTCAAGGTCTGATCGACGGTCTTCCTCCCAGCGTGAACAGTACCTGCACGAAACACTGCTACCTCTCGGTTACTGTTCATCCGTATTTTGTTTTTGGCTTTTATCGTTTGTATTATTTTCTTTCCAGCTTTTAGTTTTTGTTTAGTTTGTTTTAATCTGTTGGTGCTTTGTTGACCCGAGTGTGGTGCGGAACTTTTGGATTGAACGTAATCCGGGGCAAGAGCTGTTCGAGAGTGGTGAGCGAAGTTACGGCTGGTGATAGCACGGCCGGATTGTTGTGGTCCGTGTTTTAGCTGGGTACTCGCTCAGTCTGGGCTCGAGATGCCGAGGCTTGCGGTGGGCGTGTCGTCCGGAGTCTCACCAATACTTGTGGTCTTTTTGTTGTGAATGTGTTTAGTTGTAATTTTTTCAGTTTATTTCAGTTTTTAGTTTAGTAGAAATAGGCTATTGGATTTAATGTCCATAGCTGTGTCCTATACTCATCCCGCTTGGGATGATTGAGGGCCTGCAAGTTCTGGTTTACAGAACGCTTTCTCTGTTCTGAGAAAGTTTTAGAAGTTAAGACAATGTCCGCCACAAAGCAATTTGTGTGTGGGGAAGCCCCAGAGCTGCTGCGTAGATTGGCTTAAAGTGTTTGGAATTTCCATGTACTGATCAGTCAACAGTTGTAACTTCGGTTCATTAATGAAATGAAACTATTTCCATCAAAAAAAAAAAAATATGGTATTGTAGTGTCAAATGTGTGGGTTTCCCCCATTAAGAGTTTCCAATAATAGATCCATCTTCTTTGCTAAATCATGTAACAACTTATGATGATTTTCAACTTCCTGTTGTTGCAGGTCTTGATATTGTTTCACCCCCAACACCAGTTTTTCTAATTCCTTGTATCTAGTCCATTTCACCATTACTACTACAGTCTCTTGGAATCGATAACTCTTATGCCAAATTGATAAGAACCCAATAGAACAAAGGAAAATTTAAACAAAGTACGGTGAAAGAAAAGAGACAACAAACTGGTTTTTTAAGGAAACCAGGACCTCCGATTTGGGCAAAATGACATAATATAAAGCATAACAAAATATAGCAGCATAATTGACTACAGTGCCCCTAATGTGATAATGGGCGTGGTCAATAACTAATTAAAGTATAGTCCACGGTGGACTATATGAGTTTCTAACTACAAAACTCACATGAGCCTAATTACAACTTGGCCCAGCAACCGGGAGGGATGGAGGGAGATGGTGCAGATACAGGAGTAGATGACTAGATTCACTCCCTCAACAGTCAGCACGAATCCCTTGAAATAATTGGAGGAACACTGTACCAACCATCACGAAATGAAACCAACAACGAAGGTTATCGGTGAGTCAACTTATGAATATGAATAATAGGCCAGGTCTGCAAGCAAACAGTCCTTGAGAGTAGTGTGGCATGCATTCAGTCTTTAAATTTGAATTTGAATATGAGTTTATCTTTGACTACCTTTGAGGATTTATTTAATTTAGGCTGGGATCTAGAATTGTATTGTTAAAATATAAACTTTTTTTAGAAATGATATATATAATTTTAGGGTGTACAAATCCCGCGTACTACATTTGAAAAAATAGGTAAATTTAAAACTCACATAAAAAAAATTATTTTTTAATAGTAAACTATACATTTTTAAAAAAAAATGTACGAGACTTGCACTATACATACCTTAATATATACCACATTACTCAACTTTTTTATTTCATTGCCGAGGTGTATATTCTTTTAGTTTTAATAGTTTATCTTTGATTATTTATATTAATCGTTTAAGGATTTATTTAAATTTTTAATATAAATAATTTGATTATTTATATTAATCGTCAAATATATATATTCTTATTTTATTGCCGAGGTGTAAATTCTTTTATTTTTACACTTGTCACGTTTTTGTTAATTTTCATGTACTTCCGAACACACGTTACAAGACTGCCAATTGTTCTAAGACAAGAAATTGTACAAAACAAGCTAAAATTGGTAGCACTTTGAACCCTTTTTTTTATTTTTTATTTTTTGTAAAGAGAAATAAACGCAACACGATTTAAATATTTAGCAATTTTAATTGCTATGGCAAAGCGTAAGAAGTTAATCGCTCAAGAGCATGAAAATTACGATGATCAGTTTGGCAACTAGTACGCGTACCGACACCGATTGGAATTAACCTCGAGATAAATATATCCTACCCAAACCTGAGTATGTTAATTCATTCCTGAAAAGAGAAGGGGGACCAGTTTGGCCTGATTGATTGAGAGCCAAAAAGCACGACAAACCATCAGCCTCAGCCATATTAATATTGTCGACTTGATCGGTCGGGAGAAAGCTAGGTGCACACTAATGTGCACCTCAAATATACACAATGGCTTTTTCCATTAATTCTGTCAACGATGATCCAAGGAATAATACTTCTTTAGATAAGATAAGATAAGATTAGATAAGATAAGATCAGATCAGATCCTCTCCACTCATTTTCTTATATTCAAAGTCTTTAAGTGTGTATATATATGAACAAAAATTCTATATACAATCGCCCTGTGTCCCCGTTGCGGCATCGCATCCGACGTGGCAAAAATTAAAAACGGCATCATTTCGTAATTCACTGCATCCCAAAGACAGAAGGTTCTCTCATCTCCCCATTTCGCCCCCACATTTTCTCTCTCTCTCTCTCTCTCTCTCTCTCTCTCTCTCTCTCTCTCTCTCTTTCTTTCTTTCATCCATCTTCAAAGCCGCAACGACACTCTCTCTCTTTCTTCCATCCATCTTCGTCTTCAACATATGGTCAGGCCTGCCAGTTTTGATTATGGATTTCTTGATTAATATAAAAGAAAAGCTCAAACTCTTTGAACTAAATCATTTTCAAACTCCCCAGTCGACACTATTTATTATGTTTCAACAACCAAAACAAAGTAAACTAGGCTCCGGTTGTTTCACGGAAAGAAAGTTCTCAAGTAAATCTAATTCTTAGTTATTAAAAGAATTAACGAGGAAAAGTCAAGGAATTACACATCTTCTTGAAGAAAATTGAAAATGAAGTTTCATGATTTTTCATTCTATTTCGTTTTTGCACAATTCTAGGCAATCATACCGACATAAAATAAATAGTCGATTCAAAGAAACATAAGGACCTGTACTCCTAGAGGAATCGATCATCATCGAGATCTGGATCTTCTTGGAGTTGCTTGAGCTCTTCCTCGGTTTGATCATCGACCCAGAACTTATCTTTTGGGAGAGAGGATTCTTCCTGGCCAGGTGCGAAGGATGGGGGCTTGAACTTTGGGGGTTTCGGCGTAAATTCCCGAGCTTCCGTTGAATGTCGTCCCACTGAGTCGACATGCCCTCCACTTCTTTGTACACAAAGTGATAGTCCGCCATTGTTGTTCGTTCGTTCGAGCTTTCGACTTTCGCTAACGCTTGCAGTTGCCTTCTTTCCGTCTCAAAAGGTTTGCAACTTTCAGTTCTTCTGGGTACAGTCGCCGGATGTAACCGTGGAGGAGTCAGCCGTGCCACGTCAACCGCTATATAAAGAAAAAAACCAGAGAAAATAGAAAGACTAAAGCCATGCTTTTCTCTTCGCGTGGAACTGGGTCTGGCGTTGGTGCTCTCTCTTCAGTGGTCTTCTTCTCAAGCTCTTCGTGGTCTTCAAGTGGATCCATGCTCTCTCTTCAAGTGGATGAGTCCGTAAGCAGCCACTGAACTGGATCTTCAAGTGATCTTCTTCTTCGTGTGGAACTGGGTCATTGATGCATCTTGGCTTGTGGTGGCCATGCCGTAGTTAAGGCAACAAGCTTTGTTTATTTGCTCCCTTGTGGCTTTGTTTTTATCTTGAACTTTATCCATTTTCGATTTCAATAAAGAATTTTCATGGTGCTCTTGAATAGATACAGAGGGTGAAAAAATAGTGCAACGTGATAATTAACTAACTTGAGTTCGAATACATACATTCCAACATTCAATCAAGCCGTTCAAAAACAAACCAACAAATCATAGAAAAGAAAAAAGATAAAAAAGTATTTTTATAGGAGTTAATATTTTGCTGTTATTACGTGTGTTGGGTAGTAGGAGAAATTGAAAAAGAAAAATAGAAATGCAACCAAAAACTTGAGAGGATAAATCAAGCAAAGAGATCATAAAGAACCTTGATAAAGAGCTGCAAAGCGGTTCCAAAAAGCAGAGCTTGTGGAAGAATGAAGAATGAGAAGGAAGGAGGAGAGTAAAATTGACAGTGACAAAATGCGAGAGGAATGCACGAGACGTACTAAATAGCCGGTGGCGCCTCCCACTTCTTGTTCGAGAAAGAAGACCGTTTGAATGGCAAAACGTGTTTGTTTACTTGGAAAATAAATATATACGCACAGTTCGCAGAGACCAGAGTATTTTTATTATTGACTTCAAATACATACAGTGTCTAAAATATGAAAAAATATTTATGAAGGGAGCGAGAGTACGAAGAGATTCAAGGAGGGGGAGAGTTTGGTCTGGGTTCGAAGGGATTCAAGGAGAGGAGAGTTGGGAATGGGTCTTCGAAGGTAGGGAGATTTGAAAAAAGGGGAGGGGGGTTCGAAGGGAGGGAGGGGGAGAGTTGGAGGGGAAGAGTGGCCTGGAGTCGAAGGGATTCAGAGAGGAGGAGAGTTTGGAACTAGGTCTTCGTGGGGAGGGAGATACAAAACGACGCGTTTTATTTTCCACGTAGGCACCGGTTTCGCGGCGACTACGTATGCCGACTGACTTTAGTGTTTTTCTTCAACTTTTTAGGTTTTGGAAATATTTCTCAATCTTGGGGCTACATGTTGTCCTCATAAAGAATATAAAACGAAAAAAGCCAGAAGTGTGAGAAATGGAGAGAAATAGCGTGTTCGTACGCATGTTTTTTTTAATATCCGCTGACGTAGCCAGTCGATGCCGGGGTTTCCCACCCCGTTTGCACCGAGAAGAACTATATATGAAATCATTTCCTGATCTATATATTTGCAAGATATACACACGTCTATCTATCAGTGGGAGTAAATGCATCACTTTGTCAACAAAGATGGCCAATCCGCTGGTTTCAAATAAATTTCTCTTTCTGATCTCTCTCTTCTCCATGTCCCTCTTTCTTGATCATTCCATAATAACTTGCATTAAAGCATCAAAAGATCAGTATCCACAATCCCAGGAATCTGACAGAGTAATAAAACTACCAGGCCAGCCTCCTAGCCCACCAATCTCCCAGTTCTCAGGTCACATCAATGTCCATCCAGGAAATGGGAGGGCACTCTTCTACTGGTTCTTTGAAGCTCAGTCTCAGTCGTCCAAGAAGCCTCTACTTCTCTGGCTTAATGGAGGTTAATTTGCAAGCATCGACTAGTTTTACTAAAATCAGACTTATTTATCTGTTGTTTACTGTAAAATCTTGCTTCAGTTATATATGTATATAGATGTATGCATTTCTCTTTGTTTAATTGTATGTAAATCATTTATATTTTGATCTTTCTTTGCCCAATTGTGTCTTTGAAGGACCTGGATGTTCCTCAGTTGGGTATGGTGCAGCAGTGGAGTTGGGACCTCTTAGAGTTGACAAAAATGGAGTTGGCCTTCTCTTCAATAAATATGCTTGGAATAAAGGTCCTTAACATTATATTGCCATCCTACTTTGGTTATCTAAAAATTAAAAGGGCCATCGAAGTTAATTTTAAGCTTGGAAATTCTACCCTGCAGAAGCCAACCTATTATTTGTGGAGTCACCGGTTGGAGTAGGGTTCTCTTACACCAACACATCTTCTGATCTCACCAAAGTACTGGATGATGGCTTCGTGGGTAATTCACCATTTTCTGCCATCTTACATGTATTATCGAGTTGCCTTATTATATGCTAGTTAATTACTTCTAATATTCCCTAATCTTACTAACTAGCTGAGGATACCTACAACTTCTTGGTGAATTGGCTGCAAAGATTTCCGCAGTTCCAAACCCATGATTTCTTCATCGCAGGAGAGAGTTACGCAGGCAAGTAGCTTTTCAACTTAACCTCTCTCTCTCTCTCTCTCATTGTAGGATTTCAACAGTAATCCTTATTTTGCAGGCCACTACGTTCCGCAACTCGCGGAGCTTGTGCATGACCGGAACAGGGATAGAACTAAATACCCAATGATAAATCTTAAAGGTTTTATAGTACGTGAGCCCACACTTAAACACTATGTTCCATACAAAGAGCTGATATTTTGTGTTTTGGGAGTGAAATGAGATAAGAATTTTGTGTTTTATTTTAAAGTTTAAAATATTATTTTTTAGTTTTGAGAATTGAAAAAGTTGAATTGGAATTTGAAAAAGTTATATTGAGATTTGAAAAAGTTGAAGTATTTATTATATTTTTTATGGGAATTTGAAAATTAATGTGTAATGATGAGATGAGATGAGATGATAATTTTGTGTGAAATGAAACTTCCAAACCTATCCAAATGTTCGAATTCGTCAAGTACTCGTGCATGCTTGTACAAATGATCAAGATGAGCATCATGCATGTATATCGAGAGAACTGTTATTGAAGTTGTTATTCAAGTCATCCTATACATATTGTGTTATATATATATATATGAGAACTGCTACAAATATTACATAAAAGTAAACTCATAAATTGATGTGGTTTCACGTGATGCGTTAGGTCTATTTTACATTAAAAATAACTTACAATCTGACAAACTGCATCAAATTATGCCAGTTTGTAAATTTACATTTGTGAAATATTTTTTACTAAAATATTTCTCTATATACACACACACGCATATATATAAATATATATATCTATATGTCTATATATATATATATGTGTGTGTGTGTGTGTGTGTGATGTGTGTATATGTGTGTAAAAAAATGAAATCGAGAGAGAAGATCAGAAACTACCGAGAGTAAATGAAGCCAAACCACTGACTTTTTTATATGACGATCGAACAAATTATTCACTTTTTACCACTCTAGTTAACATCTGTACATGATATGCAGGTGGGAAATCCAGCAACTGATGAATACTATGATTCAAAGGGCTTTCTAGAATATGCTTGGAGCCATGCTGTCATATCAGACCAGCTCTATGACAAGGCTAAAACAGTGTGCGATTTTAAGAGCTTCAACTGGTCTAATGAATGTAGCAGTGCCATAGACCAAGTCTTTGAAAAATATGAAGAGATTGACATATATAACATTTACGCCCCTTCGTGTCTCATCAACAGCAATTCTTCATTGGCTCATAGTAGCAGGCGGGACAGCGTCCATTCACAGGTCTTTTTCATTGTATTGACAAACTATATTTATATAAGATCAGCATGCAGCACTGAGCCAATTATATGTATTAACTTTTAATTATGGTTCATGAAAAAGGTGAATAATCATGGGTTGAGAGCTTTTGGAGGCTATGACCCATGTTTTTCCACGTATACAGAAGAGTATTTTAACAGAGTAGATGTTCAAGCATCCATTCACGCAAACAAAGGAAGAAATTCTAGTACAAAATGGATGGTCTGCAAGTAAGTATATATATTTGGATTATAATTTATTAATGCCAGCTACAAGTCTCCAATCTACAAAGTATTACATAAATTTTTTGTAAAAATGTGACTTCCATAAATAAATAAATAAAAAATCATACTTTTTTTATTGTGGAGTCTACTTTTTTTATAAAGAATTTGCACGAGACTTATGTATTTAAAGTTTGTCTACATCATTTCTCATTTCTAAACAATAATTATTTTTATTTTTATTTTTATTCTTGATCAGTAATTATATCCTTGGGACATACAATTTCACCGTCTTTTCTCTCCTATCCACCTACACCAAACTCATCAAGGGTGGCCTCAAGATATGGATTTACAGGTACATAAGATTTACTGGCAAACTTAATTAATATATTTCACTATTATCTCGGTGCATTTAAGATTCGTTCATAGTCTCTTTATCCCAAAGAAAAATCAATCTCTCTCTCTCTCTCTCTCTCTCTCACTCAATGAGACACATCATGTCGAGACGGGGCGCGGGCGCTTGGGAAAATAATGCAAAAAGAAACCGACAAAGCATGGTTTGACTTTTCATAGGCTAGGTACGTGCATGCTCACGTGTATGTTGCAGTTTGGTCCAAACTCCTGACTGCCCAACATGTTTTTTTTTTTTAAATAAAAAAAAATATCACGTACACATTCTAAGTTCGGAAAGGTAGTTATACACTGCAGTCAGTCTAAGAGCATGCTGCATTTCCATCCATTCTTATATTCCTAAAATCTCTAAATTTTAAGAAATTAACTTAACTTTTATAAACATTCCATCTAATTTCCTATTTTAAGATATGGGTTTAGGATGTAAATAATGACTCTCTATATTTGGAGAGTTATTCATTTTCTAAATTAATTTTTATATATATTTAACAAGATATAGATAAAGTAGTAGAAATAATAATAATAATAAAATAAAAAATATTATTTTAATATAATAGAGAAAATATAGAAAATAAGATGTAAGAGATTTTTTAAAGATGAGTAAAATTTAAGAAAAAATTATAAAAAATATGATTTCTAGTTAAAATTTAGATAAAATTATAGAAAATCGAATGTGAATACTCCAAAAGTGGATGTAGACTACAGTCCGTCAGCCTTCCCGTAATTGTGTCACGGTTCATCTGTATAAAGGTCAATACGGGACTGAAAATATCAATTTAATAATTTGTACCAGTCAAATAGATAAGTTTGTGACAGTATTTTTGTAAAAATGTAAACTTTATTATAAAAATAAAAATAAAACTTATTATTCTTTTAATGAAATTCACTATTTTATAAAAATTCTCAACAAAATCTATCAATTTAAAACTTGTAATAGCGTTATCCGTTCACAGGGAGACTCTTCGTGAGCTGCTGCAAGCGGGGGGCTTGAGGCTTTTTTGGCGTGAATAAAACGAAGATGGCAGTGACTTTTTTCTTGTTCTGATCAACAAAAACTATTTTGTCTAGGCCGGCCAAACATGAATGAATGAACGCGTGCATGCATGATTGCTTTTGACAGCTTTTTAAATCCTGACTATGTTTGATATTTACTAAATTTAAATTTGATTTGGGTTTGAGTGGTGGTAACAGTGGGGACACAGATGGCAGAGTGCCAGTCATTGGGTCACGATACTGGATTGAGGCTCTTTCACTTCCCCTCAAATCTCCTTGGCGTTCTTGGTATCACAACCATCAGGTTCATTCATTATCATTCTTTTTTTATACATTTTGTTTTTCCATGTACTTTTTTACAATAATTAATATGAATGTCACTACTTATTATCTCTACATTCTATACATTATTTTTTTTTTAAATTAGTTTATATTTTTTAAAATAATTGAATTCTCCTACTCATCATCCATATACCACATATTTAATAAGAGAAAAATATATATATAATGTGTAAAGATGATGAATATAAATTTTCAATTAATATATCACTTTCTGATCAACCAAATCAGATTTTACAACAATGGGCTATTCTGAATTTTAAAAATATTTATGAAGCCCTTGTCTTTTCTCTCTTTATCATTCATATACTACACATTTGATAAGAAAAAATATATATAATGTGCAACTTCTACCAATCCTGAGGTGGTCTCCGACCACTATGGCGGCCACAGAGAGGGCAGAGATAGGTGGAGATAGAGGGAAAGAGGGAGGGGGAGGGGAGATGCACTGGAAGGGGGAAAAAAAGAAAAAAAAAAAAAAGGTGGGGAGACGTGACACACTGTGAGTATGTCACATCAGTGTGTGAGATCCTTTTGTGTCTGTAGCAGCCTCATATCTTAATGGTCATAATTAAATGTGGGTGCAAAGTGTGAATTCTTGGTGATTTGAGGATCTAACATGTTAGTTTTGATAGGTTGATGTAAAAAAAACATAATTTGAGGATGGAGTGTAATTTTCCATATATATATAGTTTAAAGCTAAAATGAATTTTGATTGATATTGTGGCAAATAAAATGCAGGTTGGAGGGAGGATAGTGGAGTATGAAGGCATAACATTTGTGACAGTGAGAGGGGCAGGTCATTTGGTACCTCTCAACAAGCCTAGTGAAGCTCTTTCCCTCCTTCACTCTTTCTTGACTGCTCAACCTCTCCCTATCCATACATGACCTTTTCACTTTTTATTCTAAGAAGGATTTTGATAATCCTAATTTCCAACTTGGATCAAATCATGTATAAGATGTAACTTCTTGTTGTGAGCCATTACCACATAGCAAGAGTTCCCTTTTGCACCAATCAAAAGCTAACACATGGTATTTTAATTCCACTTCAACCATTCAAGTTAGAAGTTATAAAACCATAAAACTATTATGAAACAAAGCCTACACAACACAAGAAAATGAAAAGAATCTCTATAAAACTTCAATAAATATCAAACCTTAAAAACAAAGGATGAAACTGAACTCCTTAAAGATGTCGTAGATGCCTAAAATGTAAGGCCATGTCCTCCTTACTAACATCGGAACAAAATAGAAGATTTTTTTTTTACGGCTAGTTAAACAACAGAAGTTAGAGATTGAAATTGAGAAAAATCGTAAATAGTGATAAACTCTGAGATTAAGGTTTTACTATATATATATAAAATAAAAAAAATAAAATCAATCCTCTCTCTGAATTCCATAAGCCTGGCTTAAATAATGGAAAATCTGTAATTAAAGCCAAACAATAGAATACGTAATAAGATAATTATGACTAAGATCTAGTCTAAGAATCCAAAATAAAATCATTACTAAATATAAGCATTACCATAAAAGAGAATTAACAAAAAATGAAAGAGTTGACTAAAATTGATGCTTCGGAAGTAAAACTAGCTGATTTTGGGGTCGAGATGGGGCCCACCAAGCGAGGCATGGTGATCACAACGTGCGTGCTGAAGAACGCTTTTCAGATTGGAGTCATATGCGCAATTTTCACACATGTAGTCAAAGTTATAATTAATATACGGATGTCACCACTTTTCCTTGCCCAACCAAGCGATAAGTCACCTTGTCCAACCGAGGGATAAGTCTCATCACCCAAATCTGCTACTTCTCACCCAAATCCTAGGAATACTCATCATTGGGCCTAAAACCTCATGCATCACTTACATTCAACATCTTGAACGTTTTGTGTTGCTTGAAGAAGTCGATGCTTGGTATATTATTGATTCCTGTGACGCCCCCAGATTCTGTTTGGGATCGGACGGATATCTGAAGTGTCGGGACATGCAACACAAGGTTACTTGCCCCCATTCATGATATATGAGCTGTTAGCATTATGCAATATTCGCAACGGATAATTTTTTTTTTCTTGAGCAATACTATGCACCAAATTTATAATATTTCAAACAATTAAAGCGTAATCTATTCATACTTAATAAAATAAACATCCATGATTACAGTATGGGTCTCAGAAGACTGTAATCTCAAAAAATCAGATACCTGGCTCCATAATTACATTGCCAAAATACACTATTGGGCTAGTTCGTTGAGTAACTCGCATAACTTGACTGACGATGCCAAAATACTATCCAAAGACCTAACTATGGAGGCTGCAAGCTCTGCGTTGCGTCCATGACGTCTAGTCGATCTCCTCCAGTCTGCCAGTGTCTGCTCCCTGCTTTGATCTTGACACATCGCCTACCATTTAGGGGGAATGGTAGTTAGGACTATCATGGCTGAGATTTGATTACAAATCTCAGCAAGTTAACAGGAAATTTTCACACACGTTAATGATGCATACATAGCAGTAAAAGCATGAATGCATAATCAAAATCGTAAGTTAGAATAGCATAACTTGATATATAATGTGGCATAAATGACATAACTTGAACTGAAATTGAAACTTAATTTGACGTGTATGACATATACGTGAACTTAAAACATAACATGGACTAGCAACATAGCATGAAAGTGAACTTGAAACATAACATGGATTTGAAACATAGCATGAATATGAATATACATAATTTGAACATGAACTTGAACATAACATGAACCTGAACATAACATGACATAAACACGAACTTGAAACATATTCTTGTCTCATGGGGTTAGCATGATTGCATTTTTTTTTATCTCAACGTGACTTGACATAACATGGCATGAATTAACATAACTTGAACTAAAACTGAAACTTAGCTTGACGTAACATAAACTTAAAATTTAATATGAACGTAAACTTAAACATAACATAACGTGAAACATGACTTGAACATGAAAAACACGAACTTGGAATTTGATTCAATAGACTTAATTATTAAAGTGGCCATACGAGTGCTACACGATACCCTTTGAGCCGTGCGTCCCTATCGAATACCGCATTACAACACAAGTATCTATACTAGTTATGAGTGCGTTAATACGTACTCCACAATGTTGTGGCCCCATATTTCATACTCCACAATTGTTGTGACTCCATAAATTGTTAACGCCACACTTGTTGTGGACATACGTAAAATAAAGTATGGCTCCATCAGCGTTAGTGCCTGGCACACTCCGGTGACTAGCTAGTTAGGCCTCTTTCGCAACCTATTGATTGTACTTCGTCAACCCAGAAAATTTCACACCTATTTAGACACTCCAACTTGAACAAAGGAGTTCCACTAAGATATTATCTCATCCTAGTGCTTAGGGTCGTGATTGATATGTATAACTTAACGAGACTGTTCACAAACTGTATTCGAGACAATATGACATGAATACGAAATGACAGAAGTCCTGACGTAGCATAATGTGACATTAACGTAAGACGATAGACATGACAAACTTTTAGACATACATGTAACAGACAATATTTCATAACATGGCATACGTGTAATAGATACTATTTTGTAACATGGCATAACATGTAACAGACTATTTCGTAACATGGCATAACATGTGACAATGAATATTATGTGAGATGACATACATGAAATACATGGCATACGTAATTTGACATACTTGCAAAAGATAGTAATATGTGACAGAATATATTATATAACAGATAAGTATTTCGTGACAAAATAATTCGTGTAATAGATAAACATGTAATGACATGGCATATATAATAACATACGAATATAAATTGTAGTTCTCTTACCCATCACACATACACAGTAAATTGATAGTAAGTTAAGAGTTAACTTACCTCGATAGTTGCGTTCTACGAGAATAAAGTGCGAAACACGAGGAACTGCAAGATGATATTCTAAACGTTAGAAATTTAATTACTAACAATTAAAAATATGAAAAGAGACAACTTAGAGTAAAATTACCATTTTGTGAGAAAGTGACTATTTTACCCTTAACTTAAGGATTTTACATTTTATCTCAAAAAATTACCAAAATTTACATTCCTCATGTAAATTTTGTCTTAAACTTAAATATCAATTCAGAAAAATTTAAAACTAAACGCAATCATTAAAACATAGGCTATTTCTCTTGATTTTGGTTGCAATTTCATCCATCTTCAAAACCTATGATTAAACCAAAATTTTGTAACAAAGATCTTCCTATTTTAAATTTAAAAACATACTTAAAATATCTATTAAGAAAAAGCTAAACATCAACAGCAAACTTTTTGTAAAAAGACCAAAACTTTTTAACAAAAAATAAAACCTTAAATCATAATTTTTGACCTTAATAGAAACATCTCCACGAATTTAAAAAGAAATCAAATCTTACTTCTAACATATTCATAACATCATCTTCAGATCAACTATGATTTAAATCATCAAATAAAAGTCACCAAAAATCACAAAACAACACTTGAAATTTTTGGTTTTACACTTAGTTAAAAAATAGAAACTTTTCTCTCAACTAATGTTGATCAATCTCTCAACCAAAACATCACATGGTTTAAAAATGTGTCCTAAAGAAGATTCAACCATCAAACTTAAAATCACATAGCTAAAACTCAATAAAACATGGATCTAACCCAACAACATCAAATCTTAGGCCTAACCAAAATCCTCTTGCATAGAAAAATCATATCTTTGGAACTAATACTAAATATCTTCAAACTAACATCCTAACATGTATATAAGAGGCTTAGGATTATCACATAAAAATATCAAAGCCTTTGAAATAAGATTAAACCACGAAATATTCAAACTTTCTCAAAGTAGAAACTATTTTTTTACTTCCAGTTTTTCAGTTTCGAGATCTAAGGAAATCTATCATCAAAAGTTTTATTCATGCAATAAAATCTCAATAACATTCATAAACACATGCTAACAACACTATATAAAATTTTTGAACCAAGAAATGTCCATTAGCTTGGTCAAAAACTCTAAAACATAACATACTCTCTAATTTCATGCCCAGTATAACCTTTCCATAGTTAAAATACTTTTGACCAACCAGAAGAGTATGGAATGAGACTAATAAGATATCTACGAAAACTAGACTAAAAGACGAACAACGTTTATGAAGGAGTTATCGTGTGAAAACACTTACAATGGGTCAAACTCTCCATGCCAAAAGACCTAGAAATCTGTCCGAGATAGCTCTTTTGAGTTTCTCTCTAAGAACGAGGTGAAGAAGTGATAAAATGAAATAAAGAGTGACTTGCACACCTCTAGACTTCTGGAGGGGGGAAGTTATGGGCTTGAATGACCCTTGATTAGATGTGGCTATGTGATATAAAGTGGAGAATAGAGAGGGGCAAGGACTGCCTGCAGTAGCTGTGAAATATGGAGGTTGATGGGGTGAATTTCTCCTTCACATGAAGGCACTATTGGGTGTAGCCAATGGCAATGGATGGTCTGCTATGTGGGGGAGGAAACTTGTTCAAGAATTTTTGCCAAGCTGGCCAAATTCGTGGGCCTTGCTGGACCTCAATCAAGTGAGCTTCAATATGGGGTTAAAGAGGGTTTAGTTAGGGTTTGAGATACTATCAAACCCAAATCCAATTTTTCTTGGTCCAATCAAATTTTCAAGATTTAAAAAGTTGGATAATGACGTCATAACAAGAATTTGATAAATTAATAGTATCTGGAAGTGATTTAAATCAAATGATTAAACACAATGTTAGAAATTGAGTTAAAAAGGGTTTGGAGGCCAACTTTAGGGTTTGGAAAACTGTTTAGAGTTTCGGTTTCAGCCAAACTTTTGGGGTTTCAATTAGATTCCAACCATTTAAGGTTTCACTAGGGTTGAAATCCTCTTTGATTTGGCACAAAATTGGTTGATCAGATGAAAAAGAATAGGGTTTCGCTTAGATGGCATGATCTCACTTTGATTCTTTCAGAATCCAACTCATGGTTCCTCTTTGTACTAAGTGTCTAATACTATTCATTATGTGTGGCTAAGGTCTTGCCAAGTGTCCAAATAAAACTTCTCTAATCTAATTTGGATATTTCACACTGTAATTTTGAAAGCACTATAGTTGGTGCACTTATCGAGGTTACTATTCACTCCAAAAAAATATATAATAAACTTAGTACTGAAAATCCTTAATATTCATATTAACCTATAGTGAAAATCGTTTACCAAAATTTAACCTCGAAGCATCCCTAAAAATAATTTCGCAGTTTCGAATATGTGTTTCGTCCGAACTTATGAAAATGGGTTATTGCGCCATAAAATTCTAAATAATTAACTGAGTCTAATGGTGTAAACCATAACTTATTATGACACTTTGAATTATCTCAAATAATTAAACTCCTATTTCTAGCACCATAGTGGATGATAACATTAACTGTGTTGACAGACTGAATCCTATGCAATTGGACGAATTCTAAAAACTTTATGGGATTTTCACGAGGTTGCTAAAGTCCAAAAGAATTCCAGCAATGAGTTTCTAGCGAGCTGTTATAATTCTCAAATCCAAGTCTTTCCCTCCCTTTAGCCCACAGATCAGATGGGTGAGTTGAAGCCGGAACCAGAGCTGATCATCGACAGACACATGAGAAGGCAGGGAGATAAGGTTGTCATCGAGGTACTCGTGAAATGGAATAAGGTGCCTACTAAGGAGAATAGCTAGGAGTTGCTGTGGCGACTTCAAGGCCTTTACCCACACCTTTTGGGCAATGTGCTTTGGTGGGGAAGATTTTGTCAACACGCCGACAGTTGGAAACCCTAGCAGAGGAATAAGAAGATAACTGAAGGTTAAAAGGGGGTGGAAGTGTGTGAGCTCGTGAAGTTAAGGTTGAAGTGGTAACGATGTCGTTAGGGGTGTAATCGATCCGGTTTTGGAGAAATTTTGAGACTAAATCAATATATACCGATTTTGAAAATTTAAGAACTGATATGGACCGATTTATCATCAAAACTGAAACTTTCGATTTTTCCAATTTAGGTCCGGTCCGACCCAGTTTTCTGGTTTACCATTTACACGTGACACTATATATGTTTAATATTATAATTTTTTTAATACTAAACTTAATTGTTGGAATTTAGTATTTATTATTAACAATTACTAATTCTTTAATGTTCAATTATAGTAGTATAATATAAGTAGTGTCTAACTTATTAATGAGATTAATAAACTTGAATAATAAAAGTAAAATGGTATAATTAGTATCTAATTATACTAGTACATTAATTTTATGTTATAAGATTAATAGACTTGAATAATAAAATTATAATTTCATGTTATATTAATTAGAAATGTAACATATAATATATATAAAAATTATATATAATATAAAAAATTAAAAATATATATGTGCCAGTTCGGTTCGATTTAAACCGGTATCAAAATATAAAAACGGGTACCGCATAGGACCTGTTACAAACCGGACCAAACCCACCGGTTCAACCGGTTTTCTGGCTTTTTCTTACACCCCAGGGCGTCGTGTTGAGTGTTGTGTGTGAAGTAGTGAAACAGTACATGGAGACTTGGCTTATAAAAATGGGATGGTACGCAGCGTTTTAGGGGAGTCTGTCAGAGCCCCTAGCCATGCCGCACATGTCTTAGCCATGTAGAGGGCATACCCCTTGATTAGCTCACATGCATGTCTTGGCCCATGCCTTGTCACGCACGGGGCACCCAACATGCCCACGAACAGGCCACAGGCATGTCTTGGCTCGTACCTTGACAAGCACAGAACGCCCAGCATGCAAGCCAGCATGTGCATGCCAGGCCACAGGCTCAGCGAGACTAATCGTCGTGCGCAGCCCAGTGCAAGGCCAGGCATGCCCATGCCCTTGCACATCCACTTGCATCGTAGGGCCTTGCACATGCCCATGCGCCGCAGGCCAATGCGCACACTCATGCGCATGTTGCTACCCCAAGCAGCCCTGCGCCGCACAAGCCCACAGCCCCCATGCCGCACGCCAGTGAGGTTAGTGGCATGCCTTAACAGGCATGCCATCTAGCGTACAGCTCCAGCCTGTGCCTTGCAGGCAAAGCCAATGGCATGCCCACCCGACATGCCATCCAACGTATGGCCCCAGCCCATGCATTGCAGCACCAACACCTAAGCCACCAGCCTGAGCCATGCGAAGTCAACGCCCAGGCCATTTGCCTAGGCCATGCAACAACCATGCACGGCATTATGCCGTGCCACCCAGCAGGCCTATGCATGGCTCCCTGCCACGCCCATCAACAGGCCATGCACAACACTCTGTCGTGCCATCCAGCCAGCCCATGCGTGACCCCTGCCATGCCCATTAGCAAAGCCATGCACGGCACCACGCCGTGCCCATCAGCAAGCACATATGTGGCATCATGCCACACCCATCAGCTAGCCACGGCCCCATGCCGTGCCACCATGAGTCACCATGGCCTGCCTATGGGCGTTAGCATGTCACGGGCCACCTTGACCCGTCCACTACTATCTTATTGATTTTTAGTTTAATTATTATTTTATTTATTTAATTATTTTTCAATGGACCTTTTGGGGGTTTCCAAGTAAAGGATGCAGCGATAGCAGATCTCTTGGCTTTTTCTAATGGCTCCCCTCAATGGAATGTGGACTTCATTAAGGCAGCCCATGATTGGGAGATTTTCAGACTTCTATGCGGCTTTGTATTCAGTACGTATAACAGGGAGTACGATGGATAAGATGTTTTGGAGCCATTACAAAAAAGATAGATTCACGGTCCAATCATTTCACAAAGTTTTATCAAATCAGGGCAGGCACTCCTTCCCATGTAAGAGCATCTAGCATACCAAAGCTCCTTCAAAAGCAGCTTTTTTTGTTTGGACAGCAGTTTTAGACAAAATTCTCACCACAGATAATCTAAGGAAATGTCAATTAATGGTTTTAGATTAGTGTTATATGTGTAAGAAAGATGGCGATCTATGGATCATTTGTTTCTACATTGCAAGGTGGCCAGGACCCTGTGGGCTGATTTTTTTACAAAACTTGGTGTATCATGGGTTATGCCCGGTAGATTGGTGGACTTTCTAGCATGTTGGAGAGGTCTTCGTGGAAACACACAAGTTGCAGAAATATGAAAAATGGTCCCTATATGTATGTGTTGGTGTATTTGGCGAGAGCGAAATGATAGAAGCTTTGAAAATCAAGAGAGAACAATGAAGGAGCTGAAACTTTTTTTCTTTAAAACATTGTTTTCTTGGGTGGGGCTATTGTTTGTAATGGCCTCAATGTTCATGACTTTCTTCTTTCTATTGTACATTATAGATAGGTATTTCACATGTATACTTCCTGTGTATACTTCTTGATTACTTATCAAAAAATATATATATATCAGTTAGATGCAGCGTTTGGTGATGAAATGCAAATGGTGCGTTTTTATGTGAGTTTAGCAGTTTTTATTGAGGCAAGTCTGGTCATCTTAGCTAATAGTAAAGTTAGTTACATGTCAGAAGAGAAATGAAATATAAGAAAATTGATGTAAAATCAATAGGCATAGAAAAAAAAAAAAAAAAAACATCTCTATAGTGAACTTCTGAGGTTAAGGGATTCAGAACCCTATTGGCAATACTATCTTCTGGCCCTTGAGCCATTTCCACAAAAAGCTCATGTACACTTCATCTTCTTCACTCTACATCTATTGTTCCTTCCCTGCTCCCCACCCTAACATACACGGACAGAAGGTAAGTCCATAACAGAACCCGCTACAATTTCCTCTTTCTGCAGTAAAGCGGTCTGAAAGAACTATTCGGCCAGTTTGAATGAATGGGACGCTACCCTTTTATAGACGTCAACTGGGATGAAGCTTTCAGAGTCCAGGACAATGGATTGTGAACATCTCCAATCAAGTTTTCGCTCTGTTTTCTTGCTAAACACAAGAATGCACTTCATTATACACACACACATGAGCTACCTAAAAATACTTCATAGTGGTTCAAAAATGGACTTTGGATTGAAAATGAAAGGAGAAATGGTTGTTGTACGTGGGAATGATTCCACAAATGTGGTGCCAGTTTTGCAAGGCTGTACATAATGAAATTGACACTTTCACGTACGTAGTTTGATGCTTGTCATACAGAACATCTTTGAGGAACCACAGGGCCGGCATCCTTCACGATGGGAGAGATTCTCTAATTCAATATGATGTGGTTATTGTAGATAGCCGTGATGATGTTTTGTGAATCATCTCCTAAAATTTATTTTTTCTTTCTAGGCAGCTTTATGCATATTTAACAGCCATTAGAGCAACTTTAGGCGCTTCCTCTACATACCCCAAAGCTGAGCCTTATAAAGTTAAGAGGGGTGGCAGCCATGTTTCCATTCATGGGCTTACTGTCAAGCTTCTTTATTCCTCAAGAGTCATGTCATGCCATTGTTCATTGCAGAAACTAACAATTTAAGAAGAACGATTAGAATCATTGGGATACATATTAAGGCATAGATGATGTAGGGTTAAGTTTATGAATATATAATTCTTATCCATTCAAATCGAGCAAACTTGTGCATGTCTACTCTACGGCCTCTCCAAACCACAAAAGTGCACCTACTTGGATCCTTTAAGCAACAGCTATCATTGATTGAACCACATACTTTTTTTTCCCATCTCTATACCGAACTGTCCCTATCATTTTCCCATGAAAAGGGACACCTTTCTATCTTAGGATCATCACCCCAGAGACCTTCCGCCAATTTCTATTAATTTGTCTGCAACGTCAGATCATCTGATCTGCCAAAATTATTTCTGGTCGGTTGCGTGAGGAATTTGGAAAGAGATTGATGGCCTTTCAAATTGTAGGCTGGCATATTGTTCGAGAATAATATTTTTAAGTAATTAAGCATATTCTTTTCTTGTTTGTCTCACTATACAGAAAGCAGAGCAAATAGATAACCCATTCCCAGAGAAACAATAACATATATCATTAATTATATATTTAGATACAAATATAATGAAAATAAAAGATCAATAAATCTCTACTAAAATCTATACCTTTAATTACACGTGTCTGTCCTGCAATATTGCCTTCATCCCCAGCTCCTTTGCTTCATGATCTTCACCATCAATTTTCCTCTACTCCGACGAACACCGATATTGGAAAAGACTTGGAAAAACCTGCTGGAGTCTTGAAAGTGATCCACCTTGCAGGAGGATCCTTTACATAAATCTCACTCAAAGTAATCCAAATCCAAAACTCCTTGGCCTTGACACCAGTCAGTTTCTTGATCTTGTTGGGCTCGAAGTAGGCAGTGACAACGGTGTCGTAGCAGACGAGGAAGTTGTCGAATCTGTATTCTCTCTTCTGCTTGTGTTTCAGCCACACAAAACCGATTTCTTTCACGTACCCGCACTCCTCTATGTCTTTTAAGATTAGCAGACCATCCGGCAACCCCATTTCTGACAGCAGCAGCATGAACTTCTCTCTGCAAAGTTCATCCCCGTGATATACCTCGGCTTTCGCCTTCATCTCTGCTGTAACCAGAGACATCTTTCGACGTATGTGTGTGGGGAGTCGGGACCTGGGGGTGACGTGGGGACTCTCACGCTTTGTGTAGCGGGCAGAATTAAGAGTATTAATATAGAGGAGAGGAGGGAGAGTCTGAAAAAGGACCGTCAATTCCTTAAGGTGCTGGAATAGGAATCCTTTTCAATGTTTTCTTAAAGGGCACTTGCCCGGAAAAGATGGAAAATACTATTCCTACAGAGATTTTCTACTGAAAATTTCTACCGAGTTGTATTTTATTTTATTTTTTAATTTTTTCACTTAATAATTAAAAAAAATATTTTTAAATGAATTTATGATTTTTTTTATATTTTTTAAAATATTTAAAGTGTTTAAAAAATGTTTTAAAAAAAAATACCTTTTACCTTTCGGTGAGGATTGTGACCGTAGCAGATTCCGGAAAAGATATCCTAAAGAACTTTATGGTTTGATCAAACACAATATAAAAAGTAGACTTTTACCTAAGCAATAAGCATTGGTGCAGAGTTTTCTAAGTGATGTTATATCGATTATTATATCTCTATCTCATCATTATAAATTTTTTAAATTTTTATATAAAATATAATAAATAATTTAATTTTTTTAAATCTTAAAATAATAATATTAAAAAATAATATTCTAATAATATTTGATTCAACTTAAAACTTTTATCTCAACTTACTATCTAAACGACACCTATATATATAATTATAAAATGACTGCACATTTTTTTTTTTTTTGCACATTTCATATTTTTATTATATATAATAACCCAATTTTAGAAAACAAATTTATTCACACAATCCGACCAATTTATCACACATTTCAAAATGATATAAAATATAAGTGCTAAAGTTTCAAATCATATGATTTTGGGGAGATTCATATTATACACTAAGTACTAATTATTTGAAATTGTTTCACTTTTTTTTTTTTCTAGGCAAAATTTAAGCACATGGTCCCTAAGGACTAGGGGAAGTACTGCTAGTTGACCCATTACTTGCCGATGATGTAAAATACAAGTAATTATTATTTTGACTGATTGTCGGCTCAACATGATGAAAGACTGCAAATATCTTTGTACGAGTCTAACATCTGTGTATATTCTTGATTCATATAAAATATCTTAATTGATTAGATAGGATTGAGCTTATGACTCTGATTGATGACAAGAGACTTTACTTTATATAGTAAAAGTAAAAAACCCTTTCAATAACTTATTGTTATTATAATACCCAACCTTGATCCTATTCATGCCCAATCTTAATTCATTTGGTTTAGTTTGTTTTTTTAAGACGGTTTAAATTGAGACTAAAGTTAAAGATTAAATAAAATATTATTAGAATATATTTTTTAATATTATTTTTATTTTAAGATTTAAAAAAATTAAATTATTTATTTTATTTTATATAAAAATTTAAAATAATTATGATAATTAAATAAAATAAATAAATAAAATTATAAAACCCCACGTAAAAGTTTGGAAAAGCATGTGAAAAGTACAGGGTGGCAACGTTGAGGACATATGACATGACATCAAGCCCATTTGCAAGTTTCCTTTGCATATCAAACACGTTACCTGACCTCATCACACTCTATGGCCCATTTGCCGCCCACAAGACCGTTTATGATAATGAGACTTAGGGTAGGTTTTGGGTTGAGATGAGAATTTTATATTTTGTTTTAGAGTTTAAAATATTATTTTTTAGTTTTGAAATTTGAAAAAATTGAATTGAAATTTGAAAAATGTGTATTGGGATTTGAAAAAATTAAATTGTTTATTATATTTTGTATGGGGATTTGAAAAAGGTGTAATAATGAGTTGAGATGAGATGAAAATTTTTGAGATTCTTGTGCCCCAAACCAGCCCTTACTATCCGCCTATCATTTTTTTTATTTTATTATTATTATTATTTTTTAAGCAAGTTTGCATATAAAAAGAAAAAATATATCAGATAATTAAGGAGGGTCTTTCCCGCTATCAATATACAAAATAGTAGAAGGGATAGTTTCTAATAGAATACTACCAAACAAAGGCTCCATTTGGATAGACAGTTCAGATGAGATAAGATTATATGTTTTGAATGGTAGTTGAATAAAATATTGTTAGAATATATTTTTTAGTATTATTTTTATTTTGAGATTTGAAAAAAATTGAATTGTTTATTATATTTTTGTATGAGAATTTGAAAAAGTTGTAATGATTGAGATGAGAGGTTTGTGTAAACAAACCTAGCTAAAGAGTTTGTAGCTACCCATTGTGCAATTGAATGCATAAATCGATTTTGGGACCAATCTATCTTGTTAAAATTTCAGCCAGAGTGAAGTTACAGAATATTTGCAATGTCATCCGTGATTGATGCTATTTGCCAGATCTGTTCCTCTTTGTGAATAGATGAAATCACTAGCTGAGAGTCTCCAACTAGAGAGATGGCCAGGGAGTTGAGATGTACCGCCATTCTAATAGATAATTTTGCCGCTAGTGCCCCTACCACCAACAAGGTTGTGGTTGGATTTTCTTCAGTCCAAATTTCAATAAATTCCCTTTCTGAGTTTCTGCTTATTGCTGAAGCCAGTGAGAAAGAGTTTCTAACTGCTGCATCAAAAGATATGCAAATTTGATTTATGGGAGGTTTTTGCAAATCTTTTTCCATTTTAGAGTTGATCTTTTCTTTCCAAGCCTGTAGTTTTTCTTGATAGGAAAGATTCAGCTGTTGTGCTAACTTGTGGAGAGAGAGATCTTTGTGGTTATGAACTTGGTCATTCCGAAGCCTCCAGATAAAGTCTAGCATGAGACTTGCAAAAATTTTAAAATGGTGTTCTTCCTAGATGGTAAGGCCAAGTTTTTTGTTAGGATATAGTATGAACTGAAACCAATCATTCATTGAGTTGATCGCCAGGGAGGAGAGATTTAAGGACCATCTTCTATGACTTCAGAGAATTCTAGTTATGGGGCATTTAATGAAAAAGTGGAGGAGAGACTCTTATTTTTCATCATAGAGTGGGCAAGTTATGGAGGGGATGCTTGGAATAAATCTTTTAAAACACTCTCTTGTTGGTAGGATATCCCAAAGTATCTTCCATCAAATGAGCTTATGTCGATCATGGATCTTGAGATTCGAAAATTTCCTCCAAGGAATATCCGGGTTTGTAGAGTTTGCAGGTGGAGGAGTATCATCACTGGTGGGATTTGCAGAGTTTGCAATATTTGACGCAAGGTGATGAGCACTTTTAACAGAGAAAATTTCATTTTGGGTTTTGGTCCAAATGGGGCAGTCCGAAGTTTTGTTGGAGTTGGGCAAAGGGATTTTGAGAATCTCATTCATGTTTTCTTATTGGAAGAGATATGTTAACATTGGGAGATTCCAAGATCTATTATTCAAAGTAATCAGATCTAAGACTTTGAGGGTAGTTGAGAGATCAGCTGTATGTGTTAGAGGAAAATGCTTGAAATTTTCCAATGTTGGGATCTAAGGGTTGATCCAAGCTCTCACAGATAAACCATTTGCAATTTTGAAACATGTACATTTTTGTAGCAAAGGTTTAGTTTTTAAAATTCCTTTCCAAAGGCTTGAGTCAGTTACCTTTTAAGTAGCCAATTTGAAGACGTTTGATTTCATATATTTTTTGGATAATAGCTTGTGCCAGATATTATCATTTGGCTGGCTCATTTTCCATCCTGTCTTTGCTAACAATGCTACGTTCATGTTTTCCATAAGTCATAATCCCAATTCTCCATCTTTTTTTGGTTGGCAAATAGTTTTCCATGATTTTAGGTAGAGCTTGTGCTTTTGATTTTTTTACTTTCTCCACCAAAGATTTTTGAAACTAGAATTCATTTGCTTACAATAGACTTTGGAAGCATGTGAGTTGACATTTGATAGCTAGGGATGGCACTTGCTACCGATCTAATGAACATAGTTCTATCCGCTTGAGAGAGCATTTTTTATTTCCAACTATTCAGTCTTTTATTTATCTTCCCCAACATTTCCTTGTAGTCCTCTTTTTTGGATCAACCAAAGGTTGTCAGCATTTCTAGATATTTCATTTTAGAGGTTGACTCTTTGTATGGCAGGTTCAAAGAGATGACATTCCTTGTTGCTTGACAAGTATTTCGGGTGATGAAGATGGATGATTTGCTTTGATTGATGCGCTAACCTTACCATTCTTGGTATTTCTGTAGAGTATGATTGATCACTTGGACCGACCTCCCCTTTGATTTCGCAAAGATAATTAAATCATCTGCAAATGGAAGATGAGATATTGGAGGGCTTTCTCTACTGATTTTAATACCTTCCAGCTTATGCAAAGCTTCAGATCTAGCTAGCATTCGTGAGAGTACTTCTGAGCATAGGATGAACAGGAATGGTGATATTGGGTCTCCCTATCAAAGACCCCTTTGTGGAGTGAATAAACCTTTTGGAGAACCATTAATGAGAATAGAGAAAGAGACCATCGAAATGCATTCCTTGATCAGATTTATCCAAGTTAAACTGAAGCCCAAACTCTCATTACCTCAAAAAGGAAATTCCATTCAATAAAGTCGAAAGCTTTATCCATGTCAAGCTATAAAGCCATCAAACCTTTTTTCCCTTTGTGATGCTTTAGATGATGAAACATCTCATGGGCAATTATGGAATTTCTTTAATGTCGCGACCAGGCACAAAGGCTATTTGGAATGGAAAAATTATGGCTAGAAAGGATTTTTTCAGGCGGTTTACAAGAATTTTTGTGATGAATTTATAAATGACATTGGTCAGGCTTATTGGTCGGAAATGTTGAGGGGAAACTGGGCTTACTATTTTTGGAATAAGAGCTATGTGGGTGTAGTTTATTTGTTTCAAAAGTTTTCCACTTTTAAAAAAATTTTGGATAATAGCAACCACATCCCTTTTGATAATATGCTAGTAATGTTTGTAGAAGAGAGCTGTCATCCCATCGGGACTTAGAGCTTTGGGATTTGGGATTTTTTTGAGTGCTCCATAAATCTCAATTTCCGAAGGCATGGTTATTAGGAATTTATTTTCATCCTCTGAAATATGTTTTTCAAAAAGGTTTTCAAGATTCTCCAGGAATAGAGGATTTGTGGAGGTACAAATAGATTTAAAATGATCTATGGATGTAGATTCAATGATATATTGATCCATTGTCCAATTACCTGGGCTCAGTTTGATTGAGTCGATTCTGTTCCTTCTTCGACAGATTGTCGTTGACAAGTGATAGAACTTTGTATTTAGATCCGTTGTGGTGAGCCAGTTGATTCTTGACTTTTGTCTCTATAGGGTTTCTTCATTTTTGAGTTGTTCTTGAAGCTTGAAATGAAGAAATTTCTCTCTTTGCAAAATCCATGTATTCGGTGGGTTACTCTGAAGACTGTATAGCTCCGCCTCAAGATGTTGGATATTGGTCTGGATTTTCCCAAAGTGGGTTTTATTCCAATGTTTGAAAGCCTTTTTAGTTTCCTTGATTTGTTGCATAGAGTGAAAGCTGGATTCCCATAGAAGTGATGGCGCCATGCTTCTTGAATTATAACATTGCTAAGAGGTTCTTGAGTCCAGAATTCCTCAAATTTAAAGGAAGAGGGATTTTTCTTTGTCTTCATAGTGTTGAGCAACAACGGATTGTGATCTGAAGTTGATGAAACTATGTGTTGAATAGTGGCATCAGGGAAGAGTAGGCGCCATTTTGCATTTGCTCAACCACGATCCAGCCGTTCTCTAATCATCGCTTTTCCAGACTGATTATTAGTCCATGTGAAAGTGGGACCCGAGAAACCAATGTCATAAGACCATGAGAGTCCATTAAGCATATTAAACCTCTTATGGATGATGAAGATACTGGCCTACCACCATGCTTATCTTGTTGGCCTAATAAGTCATTGAAATCACCTATACAGAGCCAAGGACCAGTAAAAGAGTTGTGAGTTGAGTCCAGGTCCAAAAATTCGCTTTTTGTTGCCATTGTGTTGGGGCATAAACAAAAGTTGCTAACCAAGGGTTATTAGGAAGATCAAAATAAACCAAAATAGAAATAGTATTACCATTAGTATGAACCGGTTCAATATCGACACTCGGTTGCCATAGTAACAAAATGTCTCCTTTTTTTTCCAAGGCAAGAATATATATAAAATGGTGAAAACCTAGTCTATTTACAATAATAGAGGTGTTATCATTAGACACCATGGTTTCCGACAAAAAGATGATATCCAGATTAAACTTATTTATAAAGGCCCTTATACTTCTGATTGCTTTGGGCTGGGCTAGTCCCCTGCAATTCCATACCAAGGACCTCATGGATTGGCTGGAGGCATGGTAGAGCCCACCTCGTCAGCTTTTTTGGATTTTCCAGACATAGATGTCTTTGAAGTAGCCCTACTATACGATTTGGATCTTGCAGCTTCCTTTGTTTTTTTTACTTTCCCTGATGGTTTTGATTTAATAGATAGTAACATGACTGTCGCTTCTTTTTCCTCATCTCCAATATCTTTGCTAAAGCTCCCAGATTGTGGATTGCTAGCCCCAGCAATTTTCTGTACTTTTGATCTTGGTGAAGTAGACTCTTGGATACAAGGGGAGATCAACCTTTTCTGTGGAGTTTCCAAATTAGAAATGGGAGTAAGAGAGATTGATCCTTCAGAAGAGTAGTAAGAGAGGTCATGGGCTAAAGGGCCATCCTGAGAAGATGAGCTATTTTTTGCCACAAAGCGTATAGTAGGCTCTGGCTTTTGTGAAACAGACTGATAAGTAGGAGCTACAGGAGGTGCACTCAAAGTAACCGAGTGAAAAGTAATTGAGGGCACAAAGTTTAGGTCCTTCGGGTTTGCATTAAGCGACCTGTGTGCGTTAAAGGGTGGGCCGAGTTTCCACTTGCTGCTTCGGTTCAAACTATCCGGAAGAGGGGGATCTTCATTTGGGCTTTGTATGCCCTTTAGCTTCATTCGTGGGTCCTAAATAGAAGGCCCGGTTGGCTGCTGCTGAGGCACTTTGTTCTCCACCAATGAAAAACCTGAAATGCCCTTTAACTTTGTTTGCATGAAAGTCTCGCCATTAGTCCTCAACCAACCAGAAATCCACTCATCAGTAAAGGGGGAGCATAAATCCTTTGTCGCGTACCTGTGAAGTTGTTGTAGATAGTCTGCAGGTCGATTGATTGAGGGGCTTGAGAATCTTGAGTGATTGATGGGAGGATATAAGGTGGGGGAGAAATAACTCTCGGAGTGAATATGGGTTTCCTGGTTGTTGGAGACCCAATTAATGTTGCCATGTGGTTATTATGGACAACAGTAGGGGAGCTCATCTCCTCCTTGCAATCGGAGGAGATTGTGCTTGCTAAATCGCCACTGCAAGGGGTGGAGGATACGATGATGCTGGTTTGTGGAGACATCGAAAAAAGCCCAAATTTCCTCTGCCTGTCCGTGTTCTCGATGGTGAGATTCCCGATTCTTTTTTCTCCGCTTTCATCTACTTGAGACATGAATTGATAGTTTGTAGATATTGAGCTTGAAATGAGTTCGAAAGGAGATTTTATCCTGATTGGTTGATTCTGAACAGAGATTTCCGATTCTTTCAAATTTTCATAATGAGATTCCCAATTATTTTCCAAGTCTCCTTTAACAAAGGAGTTTGCTCTTATGGAGAGATTTTTATCTATTAAGACAGCTTTCCCTTTTCCATTCAAATCTGCTGTGAGTGGTAGTATGAGAGCTGAGGAACCGAAGCCCCGATTTTCTAGCATTCCAGAGTCTGAGTGTGAGTTTCCTTTGTTCATACCTTCATCTGGAAATTGATCAATAGAAAGTCTAGAGTCCCTATTCAGGCCACAATGGATGGGATTAACCAACATGAAAATTGGAGATTCCGCACATAACCAAGGCCCAAAGGCATTTGGTCTATAATGGGGGTAGGAGAATTACAGAATGTTTGGGAATGCCCAATCCTACCACAAACATAGCAGAAGTCAGATAGGCGTTCATACTTAAAAGAGACCCAAGTATCGAAGTTGAAATCCCTTGGTTTCCAGAGGTCTTGTTTCAAAGGTTTGGTGATGTCAATGTCTACCTAAATTCTGATAAACTTCTTACAAGCTAAACTGAATAAGGGGTCTACATCCACTCCTAAAAATGTTCCAAGAGCATTCTCTATCTTACAAGCATTTTTTTCCGTCATGTGATTTCTGGTAATCCCGTGGATTTGAATGTGGAAGGGTGAAGTATTGAGGTGAGTTTCTTTTCATGTGGTGTTTGCAGGACAGTTTTTGAGGATGAGAAGATGCCCTTTTAAGTTCCAAGGGATTTGGCTCAGAACCCTCCTCTTATCACTAGCACTATGAAATGTAAATAGAAAAGATTAACATCAAGGTCTTCAATATGAAACTTACTAAGAAAGCTCCAAGCAGCTCTGAAGGAAGCATGTAGTGAAATCCTGTTAGTGGTCTTGTTGCAACTATTCTACCAATGAGACTAAGTCAGGATCTCCATTGGTTGGTTCAAATTCAGGGGATAGATTTAAACCTTCCCAAGAAAGGGCCTCTGTTTGGTGAATCAACTGTTCCATATCCATGGTGGAAAAATTTTGTGGGAACGTTTGGGTTGTTGTAGTAAGCTAGGAAAATTTGTTTGAAAACACTATTGAGAGGTGCAGAGAGAACTCTAGGAGAGAACGAGTTTTACTTTTATTTTATTTTTTATTTAATAGTTAAGAAAATGACTATTATTAAAATTATATATTATTTTAAATTTTTTCTTAATGGTTAAAAAGATTAAAAATATACTTAAAAAATTAATAAAAAAAAAAAAAATTCAAATAGACTCCAAGATAACAAGAAGGTAAGACTATCATTATCCTAAATCCGATAATCTCTTTCGTCTGTCATAATTTCACTCGCTGGCATATTCTCCTTCCGGTTCTCGAATTATTTTCTGATTCTCTCGCTTTCTTAATTTGTTTTTGCGTAATTCTTATAATCTCTCAGATTCCCTTACCAATAAAAGCCGGTTTCTCAAAACCCCTACGTCTCAGACCCATTTCATTGGTCGATTAATTGGTATATGTTAAAATTGTCAAACAAGAGCAGAAGGAAAATGTCGAACCGAAAGGACGAAAGTGAAAGCCCCACTTGGATTCTCGGCATCAATTGAGATTTCACCGAATACCCATCACGTAATTTTTATCTGGTAAGCAAATCTTGGACCTCTCTATCGATCTTCACATTTGGGTATCCTCAAGTTCTACTTGTATCTTAGAGAAGAATTATGAATTCTCGAGGAGATGGGTTTTTCCCGGACGAAGTTGTTCTTCAAATTCTTGCAAGACTGCCTGTGAAGTCCTTGTTTATGTGTAAAACCGTGTGTAAACTTTGGTACAGATTGTCTGCGGACAAGTATTTTGTTCAGCTCTATAATGATTTGTCTGTTAAGAACTTGATGGTATTGGTTGAGGTTTCAGGGGCATCGGAATCGAAATCTCGTTTGATTTGTGTTGATAATCTCAGTGGTGTTTCTGAATTTTCGTTGGATTTCTTGAAAGATAGAGTCAAGGTTAGAGCCTCTTGTAATGGCTTGTTGTGTTGCTCTAGTATTCCTGATAAGGGTGTATACTATGTCTGCAATCCAATGACTAGGGAGTTTAGGTTGCTTCCTAGGAGCAGAGAGAGGCCAGTGACAAGGTTTTACCCTGATGGTGAGGCAACTCTGGTTGGTTTGGCATGTTGTTCCTCGAGTCAGAAGTTTAATGTTGTGTTAGCAGGTTATCACCGCTCTTTTGGTCATAGGTCGGATGGAACTTTTATATGTTTGGTTTTTGATTCAGAGTTGAACAGATGGAGGAAGTTTGTGTCTTTTCAAGATGACCATTTTACACATATGAAACGGAATCAAGTCGTGTTTGTTAACGGCTCTTTGCATTGGTTGACGGGTAGCTCGTGTATTCTTGTGCTTGATTTGCATTGTGACATATGGAGGAAGATGTCATTGCCTGGTGAAGTGAGCTATGGGTCTGGGAATAGAATTTATTTGTTGGAATCCGATGGTTGCTTGTCCGTGATTCAGATATCAGATGCTTGGTTGAATATTTGGGTATTGAAAGACTATGAGAGGGAAGAATGGCACTTGGTGGATAGGGTGAGTCTTAGATGTGTCAGAGGACTTGTGCCTGGCATTTTCCCGATAAGTCAGACTGGTGAATATGTTTTCCTAGCAACTCATAAGCAGGTATTGGTTTATCAGCGGAAGAAACGAGTGTGGAAAGTGATGTATTCTGTGAATAACAGCTCTTCACTCCCATTGTGGTTCTCGGCACATGCATTTCGAAGCACAATATTCTCTTGTCACTAAGGTGTGGACTACATCTGCTGAACTTCTGTTCATGAAATTCTTATTGCAAGCACTAATTGGCCAATTTTATTTGTCATAATTGGTTGATATGACTTATTCACCGTAAGCTTTTCAGTTTTAGCTGGTGGCTTTGGCTTGGATCTCCTCACTTTTGCAACGAATGACAGTGAGGCAGTTTTCTTCTTGGATTTATGAATCAAAGTTTCTTTGTTGCTCAGCTTGAAAGAGAAATAAAAGATGCTCTTTGTGAAAGTTGATCATTACCTCTCGTTGTGCATATATTCCTGGCTCGTTTTCGTAAGTAATGTTCCTTGCTCAAATTACTCAAAGCAATCTCAGTTCACCTTCACTTGATAAGCTATTACTCCATCACGTTCCCATGTATAGTTCAATGCTGCTAGGGCTCAATGTTTATTTAGTCTGTTTCTCATGGCTTTCATGAAACATCAAGATCCTAAGTTCACATCTCAAGGCTTTGATTCTCTCATTGGTAACTTGAAGATGATTTTGTGTTTGATCTCTTTTGCATAAAGCAAGTGTATGTAATGTCATCTCTTTTGCAGCTGTGCTGCCTGATCAAACTGGAAAAATGTTTACTTTTAGCCAGATAGGTTTATTTCTCACAAATAAGAAACTTGTAAAAATTGTTGATGTTGCTATTCCTATCCAACATTGGGAGATTGAAAGTGTTCTGGGATGCTCTCAAATGAGATATTCGCTTTATTCGACGATGTTGATTGTAGAAAATGTGTGAGGTCTAGTTACTTATTGGCCTTATTGTGAATTGACCATGGAGACATTAGTTTTGGACCAAAAGAAAACTAGCATACTAGTATTCTTCTCTTTTCCACTTTCAACAATCAACATTGTACCAGCTGAAGTTTACATTGGCAGGATGCAAGTGGTTCAAATTGCATCTAATGGAGCTTGTTTGTTGATTTTAGAGCACTCACAATAGATTCTTTATCCTATCTTTTAAAATATATCACCAAAACACACTTTTCTATTTTACATACTGACTTTTACAATATGTCATCTATCAGCTTATCTATTTTTTCTTTATATCATTTAAATATTCTTTTTTTATTCTTTTTAAATATTTCATTTCTCCCAATAACTTTACAATATCCGTATATTTGTTTTTTTTTTTTATATTTGCAATTTTTTTTACATACAACATAAAATAATTTAGTCCTATACATGTTAAACAAATATATATAAGCCAAATAAAAATTAAAAATAAAACTAAAATATGAAAAAATTGGTTTAAAAATATTTCCCAGATATTTTTTAGAGTTTTCATGTGTTTTAAATGATGAACAATAAAAAGAATTTGCTTACATAATAAAAATTAAAGTAAAAGAAAATGAGGGAGTAAATGAAATATTAATAATAAAAAAACATTTACAAGATGAACAGTATCTGTTACGTATAGTGGGTTACTGTAGTTAATTATATTTTACAATTCTTTTTATATAATCGGATGAAACTTTTTTTTAGAACAATTCTTTAAATAATTTATATTTTTTGTATAATACAAAAGTCATTGAGAGTTCTCTTACAGGATGTGTATTTGTTAGAGTCACTTATAGCCACTAAATTAGGAAACACGTTATTTCATCTCAAAACCACCAATTAATTAATTAATTAATGTGGGTGTTAAGTAATGTATCCCAAAACCTGGTCCAATTCTTAGGCTATTTTTGTTAGGTAAAAGATCTTTTAGATTTTTCAAAAAAGTTTGTTACTTGTTAGTCAATAATTGTTAATTGTTAGTCCGATATGTCATTCGTTAAAAAGTTAAAAATATCAATAATTGTACTTTAGGATCTATTTGAGTGCTGTGTTGAATGAGTCGGCAACAGATATAATTCATAAAAAGAAATGGTAGTTGCCGTAAGTAGATTTCATAAAAAGAAAAAAAAGAATTTATAGTATTTATACTCAACATTATAGATTATTTCATTATTATATCGGAATTAAAGAGGTCTTCTAAAATTTTCGTCTTAGGCCTCAATTTAAATTCAACTGCTTCTGGTGTTGGATCAATCCAATCTATTCAAATAACAATTTTCTGGCTTGACTCTCTGTTTACATGTCCGTTTAAAGTCAAACCATGCATTGATGGAGCAACGCCGTTCCCCCAACCTACGTAGAAAACTCCTTATTTAAAGAATATGTGAAATGCAAGTTTGAAGTTTGACAATTGTTTATAATTTTTTAAAAATTTATTTATTTCTGTAGAGCATTTTGAACATGGATAATACAGACTCCATTTTCTTTTTATAATCTCTTTCTCCTCGTGTAATGAACAATTTAAGAACCAACCTCATTCAATTTTGACAGTTAGGCTAGGATAGTGTGATGAAATAAGATAATTTTAGATAAGTTAAATAAAATTTTATTAGAATATTATTTTTTAATATATTTGTTGTTTTAAAATTTAAAAAAGTTGAATTGTTTATTATATTTTATATGAAAATTTTTAAAAAATTATAATTATGAGATGAGATAAAATGAGATGAGATGATTTATGTATCCAAAGAGTTACGTTTGGATATTAAGCTGACCTCAACTGAGTTGAATTATTTATGAATAGCAGTGAGTTGATTAGTTAAGTGAGTTATGTGGAGCCCATCTAAATTGCGTTTAAAGTGTGTTTGAATCAGTATTTTTAATTTCGCACCGTACCGGCCGGTACGGCCTATATTTTCTGTACCGGCCACCGGACCGGTACAGGTACACTATATGTTTCGTACCGGCCGATATTTCGGCCCTTAATTTTATTTTATTTTTTTCATTTTTTCAAACTACAAACTTATTTTTTGATCTCTAATTCAGACTAGGCTATTTATAATTTATATAATCTATATATTTATATATAATTTATTCATATATAGACTATTATTTTAAAATATAATTTATATATATAATTTATTCATATATCGACTATTTCGAAACGATATTAGTATCAAAGTATTTCGTTCCAATACCTTCACCGGTACGGCATCTGGTCAGATATTCAAAACATTGGTTTGAATGTTAAAATTATGAGTTTAGTACTTTTTATGAAAAATTAAAAAAATGTTATAAGTCTCACGTATAAAGATGTTTTAAGTTGAAGAAAATTGTAGATCCTACGTGTAAAAATATTTTGAATTGGGATGAGTTTGATAATTTAAGAGTTGAATATTTAAATATTAAATTTAATTTTAAATTAGACTGAACTCACTTGAACTCAACTGAGTTTAAAAAACAAACGCAACCTTAAAAGCCTACTTTGGGTAGTTTTTGGCCATTAATTTGAGGACATTTCACAAAGCCTCAATTATCACCTACCAAATATCATGCTTATTACTTACTCTGAGGTGGTGGTGGTACAGAATACAGATTCCGTAGAGCAAAAAGTTTTTAGGGCCTCTTCTCTCTCTGTCCACGACCTATGAATTATGATATTCATTGGAGGCATCGCCAAAGCATCATAGGATATGTAAGAAACATATAAAGAAAGGGAAATAAAAAATGTCTATAGCTTCCACAATTTTTTTGTATAATCTTTATTATTAAAATTATTATTATTTTCACGTGTATTTGATTTTTCTAATCGATTTCTCCAATAAAATATTTTAAAAATCATTGGTAGAAACTAATAAATGATTTAAAAAAACACACACACACACTTCAAATAGGAGGGAGATATACAAAAGTGAAATTAACAATATTTTTATTGCTATTTGAGATTATTTTTTAAAGAGTAGTAAATACTTAATAACTATCGTGAAATCTCCACTTTATTTAGAAAAACAAAAACAGTGCTATTCTTTATTTTACATTCGATTATTTTTAGTCAAATTTATTGATGTGGTACATTTTAAATGATTTATTATATTAATTATTTAAATGGAAGTCAATGAAAATGTGTGACATTCCAATTTCCAACATATGATTAAATACGATAAAATTTAGAAACAGCATT
Organism: Pterocarya stenoptera; assembly: GCA_003123785.1. Lineage (NCBI taxonomy): Eukaryota > Viridiplantae > Streptophyta > Magnoliopsida > Fagales > Juglandaceae > Pterocarya > Pterocarya stenoptera. The sequence goes on from QEOT01123527.1 coordinate 62,592, forward strand.
GCTAAAAAAAAAGGGGGACAGCTCTGCTTCCTACCATACATAATAATGTCATATATCAGTGGACAGCCCTCAGCCCCAAGGCAAGCTGTTCCCAATCCGTGGCCAGAATATGGACAGGCAGTCAGCCAAACAGATCCACATTCAAACATCACGGATGAGAGTCAAGAGAGGAACTCCTTTGCTCAGAGCCATGAGACTGTGAAAGTCCCAGATTTCTGACAGCTATATATATATATATATATGCACAGCCTAGTTTTTCTCTGTTCAGCCGACGTGCCCAATTAGAACAAAGATTGTGTGGTATAATAAACAGTATCAATACACAGATTATCAAGAAAAGCCCAGAAAAGACTGGTTCTTTAGGGCCTATTTTCACTTTGGAACGCACCTGAACTTGGCCGCGGCTCAGGTACGTCTTTATTTGCTTCCTTTCTTTTTCCTTTGAATAATTGCAAGATTTCTTCATCTGGGCATCGTTCAATTTCTTTATATATGTATTTTCTTAGGTTATTTTCCATGTTATATATCCTTTTTTCATTAGTGCAACATTTTTATTCATTATTTGGGAGTGGGTTCTTTTATTGTTTCTGTTTTCTTGAAAGAAATTTTTTGTTTGGTTCTCAAATGGTTTTCATTTTCATTTTTAATTTACATTCTTACAATATTTCTTGTTGTTCAGGATAAGAATATTGTGAGTTTTTATTTCTAAAATTTGGTGTGGAAAGGACTGTGAAGCTCAAGTTAGAAGATTGGAGATATACATGAATAATCATGTACAGTTTTGTGTTAGATTTCGTGGAGAAAGGAGTTAGTAAGACTAAATTAATTTTTTCGTTTGACATGAATTTTCAATTTTCTGGCGTGAAATGATCAGTTTTGGGTAATAATTAATTAGCCATGTGGCTTCTCCTTGTTCATCAGGATTCTGTTAGCATTCGATGTTGATTTCTTTTCTTAGCTTAGTATCACCTTCATATAGACATTATAGAACTTTGCCCATGGGTGGAGGGATCTGCCTTCCACCATGGGTGAGTATTAACAAACTAAAGGCTGACCCTCATATCACGAGTTTTCATACTTTCATTGCTAGATATGCAGGTAATCCTTTATTATGATTTATTATGCATATATGCTCTTAATTCTTGTATCACAGTGTCTATTTAGTAAACTTGGTAAACTGCCCGTTTGTTGACAGGTTGTACTTCTCGCCCTAGCTAGCCTATGGCTCCATTGTTGTGGATCAGAAAATACTTAACCTGAATCCCTTTGAAACAAAATCACAAGACTTATTACGTCATGGCTCGAAAAGGTAATCAACAAAAGAATGGGGTGGACCACCAGACACTAGACCACAAAAGAAGAGGTTCAGCTTCAGGGTTTAATCTGAAAAATATGAGAGGGCGGGGAAAACCACGAGAGGCAAAGGTGTTTCCTGGAGAAGAACTCCCAAATGGTAGCCAATCAAGCAATTTTGCTGAGATTGTGAGTGAAACCAATTATCCAGGAGATGAAAGCAAGAGTGCACAAAAATCAGAGAATATGTTGAGGGGAGAGAAGCAAGGAATGGATGCAATGCAAGGTCCAGAGCAACCAATGTCTTCTGGGAGTGATTTAGCAGATTGCATTGGCAATATTGGAGCTTCAGCTGAAGAACAAAACGGGATATTACATACTAACCAAGGTCGAAAATATACAATAAGTAGCCTGGCATTCTTGCCTAATGGTTTGAATATTAGAAACATGATAGAAAATGTTAAGTCTTCAGATATTTTAGTGCTTAGAAGCTTGAGGGCATTCGTGGTGTTAGTCTTCAAGGCAGCTAGCGAATGGCTAGACAGGCAAAGACCATTGTTTATGACTCTCAAAACCAAAATGTTGAATGCTTGTGACTATACCAGAACGAAGATTGAGCAAGTGTATCCCATCGTTTTGAAATGGCTTATGCATTTTGGGAGCATAATGCTTCTTATATCAATGGTTTGGTTGGGATGCTTTCTTAGAGGCATTGATTCCTTCTTACGCATGGGGACAACAGCCTTCTTCTCAGTTATATGGTTCAGCATTTTCTCAGTAATTGCTATGGTTGGGATGCTCAAGTTTCTTATTGTCTTGGTAAGTCCTGTTTGTGTTTGAGCCAGCAAAAAACTTGGTGCTTCATTAATGATTGGGTTCAGCTCATAAACTAATTGAAGATAAGATACTTCTATATTTCAGTCCTTTTTTCCTCCTATCTTTGCAATTTATTCTCTTTGTTATTTTTATGATTTTGAGATCAGCGTAAAAAAAAAAATT